>CAUYON010096292.1:0-21529 GCA_963573935.1 Arctocebus calabarensis
CTACTAGGGAGGCTGAGGCAAGAGAATCGCTTAAGCCCAAGAGCTGGAGGTTGCTGTGAGCAGTGTGACGCCACGGCACTCTACCCAGGGCGATAAAGTGAGACTCTGTCTCTACAAAAAAAAAAAAAAAAAAAAAAAAGAGTTCCAGGCCAATTGACCCCGACACCCCCCCACTCCCTAGCTGGAAAGTTAAAGAGGGCGCCGGCAACTATATATTAGGGGCTATTGGCAACTCGAGTGTGATTTGAGTGCCTTCGGAGCTCCAAGGAGTCAGAAATGCCCGTCCAGTAGGAGGTTTAGAGCCAGGAGGTTGGTGCCTCTTACCTCACCTTGGTTGTCCTTCACCACCGGATTTTGGTCACCCCAGTCTCTGGGAGTCTCTCTGGCAGACTCTATTAACCCAGTCTCTGTGTCCCTGTTCTGTCCAAAAAGCAAATGTGCCAGGACTATGCACCTTCCAGAGTCAAAATGAGGTCGTTGCCTCCTCCTCATGGTTACCACAGTCTACCACCATCCAGCAGGGGAGGCTGGGGTCTGCCTGCCTCAGGTGCTCAATGGCAGCCAAAGAAAGTTCCACCTGAGCTCAGTCCAAACCTGAGGATATCCAGATAGAAAAAGAATTTCTCCCTTGGCCACTGCACCTTTGTTGCCGCTGTTCTGCAGTACTGAAATCCCTATAGGGCAAGGTATGGCTCCCTCTGGAAGGCCACAGAGATGGGGAGATGACTCTCCAGAGTTAGACCCCTGCAGGATCACTCTACTTAATGCTGAAGTTGAGTGGAAGGTGCTTCCTCTTAGGTTCGTGCACTTCAGCAGCTTCCAAGCTTCCACCTGCAGTGTGGGAACCCTAGCCTCTGTCTGCTGCTAAGATACTCTTTTTCTTTGAGCCACGACAGTCCCCTTTCCCTCTATGTCTTCCTGTACAGTTACTGGATTCACAGGAACAGCACAGCTGTACAGCCACCATCTATGCAATGCCCAGTCCTAGCTAAGAAATGCAGACAATCTGGATTCTGGATGAGTTGGACTTCTAGACTTCCAGACCAGGGGAGGGGGTAGACTGGTGTCCTGCGAGAGATGGGCTATGCGTCTGTCCTGACCACCATCTTGTCTGCATTGATATTTGTCTTTTTGTGCCTGGCTTATTTCATTTAACATAATGACCCCCAGTTCCATCTATGTTGCTGCAAATGATAGGATTTTATCTTTATTTTGGCTGAATTGTATTTTGTTATGTATATATACCACATTTTTGCCATCCATTTCTCCATTGATGGACATTTAGGTTGATTTCATATCCTGGCTATCTGGATAGTGCAGCAGTGAACATAGGCATGCAGACATCTCTTCAATATACTGATCTCCTTTCTTTTAGATGTATATCTAGCAGTGGAGTTGCTGGATCATGTGGTAGCTCTATTTTTAGTTTTAAAAACCTCCATACTGTTTTCCATAGTGACTGTACTAATTTACTTTCCCACCAGCAATGTGCTAGAATTTGCCTTTCTCTATATCCTTGCCACCATCTGTAATTTTTTTTCTTTTTGATAATGACAATTTAAATTGGGCTGAGAAGACACCACATTGTGGTTTTGATTTAAATTTTTCTTATGTTTGGTGATGTTGAGCATTTTTTTCATATTCCCGTTAACCATTTGTGTGTCTTCTTTTGCAAAATTTCTATTCAGTTCATTTGCCCCTTTTTAATGGGATTTTTTTACTATTGAGTTGTTCATGTTCCTTATATAGTATGAATTTTAAATCCTGTGTTAGACAGCTACTTTGCAATTATTTTCTCCCATTCTGTTTTTTCTGCTTATTATTTCCTTTACTGTACAGAAGCTTTTTACCCTGATTTAATCCCATGTGTCCATTTTTGCTTTTGCTGCCTGTGCTTTTGAGTTCTTACCCAAAAAACCCTTTGTCCAGACCAGTACCCTGAGTGCTTCAATATTTTCTTTTAGTAATTTCATAGTTTCAGGTCTTATATTTAAATCTTTATATTGTTTTGATTTGATTTTTGTATATAGTGAGAGACAGGGGTCCAGTTTTCCTACCATTGTTCATTAGAGAGACTATTCTTTCCCTCATTGAATGTTGTTGGTGCCTTTGTTGAAAATTAGTTGGCTGTAAACACATGGATTTATTTCTGGGTTCTCTAGTCTATTCCATTGGTCTGTGTTTCTGTTTTTATGCCATTACCATACTGTTTTGGTTACTGTAGCTTTGTAATATATTTTGAAGTCATATAGTATAATGTCTCCAGCTTTGATTTTTTTTTTTTAAACTGTTTGCTTATAATTGCTTTGTTATTCAGGGTCTTCTGTGGCTCTATGTGAATCTTAGAATTTTTTTCTAGTTCTTTAGAAAATGTCATTGATGTTTGTGTGAGATTGCATGGAATCTGTAGATTGCTTTTAGTAGTATGGTCATTTTCATAATATTTCTCTAATCCATGAACATGGGATGTCTTTCTATTATTTTGTAACTTTTTTTTTTGCAGTTTTTGACTTGAGTCATGTTTGAACCTGCCACATCCAGTATATGGGGCTGGTGCCTTACTCCTTGAGCCACAGGTGCCACCCATTTTTGTGACCTTTTCAATTTATTTTATCATGTAGTTTTCCTTGTAGAGATCTTCACCTCCTTGGTTAAATTTATTCCTAGGGTAATTTTTTTTTTTTTTTTTTTTGCAGTTTTTGGCTGCGGCTGGGTTTGAACACACCACCTTCAGCATATGGGGCCAGCACCCTACTCATTGGAGCCACAGGCACTGCCCAATTTTTTTTTTTTTTTTTTAGCTATTACAAGTGGGATTGCTTTCTTAATTTCTTTTTTCACTAGATTATCATTAGTGTATAGAAATGATACTGATTTTTGTATTTTAATTTGTATCCTAGTGCTTTACTGAATTTGTTTATCTATCAAAGAGTTTTTTGTGGAGATTTTAGGGTTCTATATAAGATCATAATCTCTGCAAATAGGGACAGTTTGGCTTCCTTCTTTCCAGTTTGAATGTTCTTTATCTTTCTCTTGCCTAATTTCTCTAGCAAGGAATTCCTGATATTAAAGAATTATTGTTAATTTTTTTTAAATTGTGGATCTGCAAAATATCCACATGAAATAATTTTTTATCAGAAATGTAACAAATGTATAATAACCCCAAAATACATATCAGTACAGATAACAATAGGAATTGTTGTATTTCTTGGGACCCCTCTCAAGTAATTCTAAGCCATATTAAATGGTACTGAAGCTATAAGCAAAAGTTGAGAGTTGACATATGTGATAATATTCATGCACCATTCTTTATAATAGCAAGAAGTTGGGAATAACACAAATAGCTATTAACAGGAACAAAGAAATGCTATACAGTAGAATTCCATGCAGTAGTTAAATTGTGCAGTGTTAAAAAACTGGACTCTATAGCTGAACTACCTGAAATTATAATCCCAGCTCTGGCTGTGCCACTACATGGCAGTTTTCCTTTGGGCAAAGTTAAGTTTTACTTAAGTTCGTGGCCCTGTTTCCTCAGCTTTAAACAGGTGAAATAATAGCACTCCTCTCAACAGGTCATAAAGTTGCTGTGAGGATTAGTTATTTGATAAACATTCATAGTGAGGACTCAGTACATGTTGCTTCTAATAATTCTTATTACTTGAATAAATCTAACAACATAATGTGTGAAAACCAATTTGAAGAATGAAACACAATATTGTACCATTTATATAACGTTTTAAAACCTGTCAAAATGGGGGTGCACGTTAGGAGAAATTTAGTAGGACCATGTTTGTTTGTATTTTTGAGAATACCAAACTGAGGCAAAGGACTTGACAAGTAGTCTTACATTTGACTTCTACTAATTTCTGGACCACAAAGGAAAGAAATCAATTTATCCTCTGATTTCTCACTATTTCCTAAGCAACTTAAGATAGCATCAATCACTAGAAGGATAAGTGTTTTAAAAATGAACTTCAATCCTGTCATTTATAGAACCTCAGAGTTCAAACAAATACTGGGCAGTGCTGGTGGATGAATATACTTCTCATGCAGAAATTGCATGCCTGGCCCTTCTTAGCAAGCCAGTACAGGTTTAGCCCGTTCTAAATTTAAAGATGCTTACTGTGTTCAATCTCTGAGTATCAGGTAGTAGAATGAGAAGGCTACAGAAGATGGTCACAATTATCTCTATTTAACTAAATGGATTACTTGCTGTTCTATAAACTCTGACTGAAGAAGATGAGGTCGTGAACGCTCATTGCTTTTAGGCCATTCTCTTTCTGTCCCTACTAACTGAGTTGTATGTTTATAAAGGCCAGCTGTGTTTTTGTTCCAGTTAATTACATGTTTCTGTTAGATATTACATAAATATGAGCCATATACATGAAAATATTCAATAAGGGATAAAAAAAAACTCTGCAATATAACTTGTATGTTCTTTATGAATATATACAGGTAGAAAAACAAAATAAGAATGATACATACCTAATTCAGGATAATTGTCACCTCTAGAATAGGAGAGAAATAGGATCAGGGGAGGTATACATTGGACTTCAAATCTGCAATGTATATCCTTTGTTTAAAGAAGGCAGCAGAGGAGAAGAGAGGTACAAAGCAATTTTCTTTTAAGATAGGGTCTCTGTTGCCTAGGCTAGAATACAGTGGCATCATTAAAGCTTACTGTATCCTCAAACTCCTGAACTCAAACAATCCTCCTATCTCAGCCTTCCAAGTAGGTGGAAGTACAGGTGCATGCTACCATGCTTGGCTAGTTTTTTTTAACATATATTTTGTAGAGATAGGGTCTCTATATTGCCCAGGCTGATCTTAAACTTCTGGCCTCAAGAGATCCTTCCACCTTAGCCTCCCAAAGTGCTAGGATTATGGGCATGCGCTAGTACACCCAGACACACAAGTATGTTTAAGGTTTGATAAAGCCAGGTTTTGGATACATATTTTTCTCACTCCTATCAGTTAGGGTAGAAACTTACTAGGTGTTCATGGCAGGTTGGAAAAAGAACTCTCACACAGAGACTAGGAAAGAAAGAAGTACAAAGCTTATTTGTACAAAGCTTCCTTTGCTTCCGAAAGAAGAAAGGAAGAAGGGTGGGAAAGAAAGAAAAGAAAGAGAAACAGAGACAGAAGACAGACATGGGAGTGGGGAGTGGGAGAGAGAGAGGCCACAGCAAAAGGAAGGCGGAAAGTGCCAGGTAGTTGAGGAAAAGCGTCTGGTGTTTTAAAAGGTAAAAATGGCTTTGTTTCCTCTGCTTCGGCAAACTGATAATGGAAGCCAGGAAGCTATTGCAGGTGTTCTTGCTGGCTTATCTGAGTCCTTGGGATCTGGTTCTGATGAGAACTGAGGCAGAGAGTTGGAGCAAAGAGCTCACACCCTGCTGTCCTCCTAGAGCTCTTCAAAGCTGAGAAAACTTAGTCCCAGAGATAACAAGTTAGGACACAGGTGTTTTATTTAAACAAAACAAAGAGAGTAGTGTGTTGTGAGTTTTCTCTTCTGAGGGGCAATTATGTACTGTGAGTTTCTCTTACTCTCTGATACTTCATTTTCCTCTGTTAGATAGTAAGACCACCCCTCACTGTCTTCTTTTAGTTTGTTTCTGAAGACTAAGCAGTTCCAAAATTCACCCCAAAATGCACTAAAATTAATTATTAAAGTGACTTAATATCTGGACTAGGTTAGGCACACACTAGGTTAGGTTAGAATCACAAAAGGTCTTGCTGGCACTATCCCCAAACTATCTAGTGAGGTACATTATTATTACAGACCAGATCTGCATAGGAAATACCCAGCAATTTAGGCAGTGAATCTCTACATTATTCTTCATTACATGCTTATGGATCGAGTCCTGCTGGCTGGCTTTCTTTACTGAAATCTAGTTCCCCTGAACTCATTCCTTGGAGCCATGGGCCTGGGGAGCAAACATGTCTAGCCAGACAGGCCTTAGGCAGGCTCCTCATACTGACATCCTAACCTTACTCTTTCCCATCTCATCTCTTAGATTATTTGTATCCATTTATTTGTATTTGAACCTGGCCCTGCTGGTTGGTGAGCCCTGGGAGTTTATTCTTCATATCCTGTCCCATGCTGGGTTTCCTCTGACAGCTTTGTGGAAAATGAATGGCATTGCTTAATCTAGTACTGTCAGGGCTATTTTTTCTAGATAAGGAAGGAAGTCAACACATTCTTAAATATCTCATAAAATCTCATGGCACAATATCACTTGTTTCTTTAGGACAGAATCATAAAAATTATTATGAAATGTAAAGTAAATATTGTTACCAGAATTGAAAGAGAACAAAAAGATGTCATTTGACAAAAGCATTCCCAACTACCAATATCCACCTCATGGGTAGGTTAAATCTCATCTTTGCACAAAATAAAAGATTATGAAGGTGGGATACAGAGAAGTTTGGGAAACCATCTTGGGAAAGATTATTTTTCAAACCAAAAAAATTATAATTAGGAGGTAGTTTTATCTACAGATGTTTATTTTATGTCCTAAAACTACTGCTACTATCACAGGTGATCCTGAATCTGAAACCCTACAAAGTCTCATTATATCTTTCTCTACATAATTATTTTACAGTTCTGTTTTATGGAATATCTTCATTTTTTATCTTACAGAAACAATGTACAGTAAAGGAAAACTTAATTTCTATTCTCATCTCTTCTACTCATCTTGATATGTGACCTTGGGAAAATCTGTTTTGTTTTGTTTTTAGCATCTCTCTCAAATGTGCCATGAACACATATAGTATTCACCTTGCTCTCTACTTTCTACCCAACCAGACTGCAAAGTTCCATTTTTACAATTTCTCTATTAAGCTATGATGGAGTCTAGGTAGAATAAGGTGCTACTGCCCTCTGCTGGTTCCTGAAGCACACCTGCCCATCAGTGCAGTGACTCTGCCCATCATAACACCACGAACACAGTGCCCCTTGCATTTGGTTGAGCAGACATAGCAAGAAACCACCAAGAAAAAAGGCAAATTGCATGTTTGGAAAAATAATAATATTTTAAGTATTGGGGTATTATTTACTTGTTATGTAAACATCAGGAAATAGTTTTATCCACAGGTGCTTTTCTGTTTACTGAAACGCCTGCTACTATCACAGATGCCATAGCCATTGTGTCTTGCAATCAAAATTGTTTGTCCAAAACACTTCCTATCCCAAGCATTTCAGATATGGGATATTATGTAATAGCATCTGAAATGTTCCAAGGAAGGTAAACACGCAGTATCAGTGAAAAAAATACTAAAGGGGAAAGGCAGGGCTTTGTTACATTCTCAGATTCCTGTATAGCTGTGGTAGGTTTTAATAAAAGATCTATAACCAATAACTTTTTGGTGTGTTGATTACCCTAAAACAACTTTGTGGGGGAACTGATAAGGATTTGTTAAGAGCTCAGATTTTTTCGAACTTGCCTTTATTAATATCATTTTAGGACTCAAAAATTTTTAGAGTTGCTTTTCATTATATGACAATTCATTAATAAGAACAATAAATTTCTTGACTACACTCATGGGAAAGACAGTTGAGAATTATGCTTTTATCTTACTTGACTTTTGTGCCTTTAAAATCTCTTTGAGAATAGGCTTGTGCACGTCTCCTGAAGTTAACTGTTAGCTCTTAAAGGATTAAAAAGTGAAGGAGGAAAAAGTGTGTGACCTGCAAACCAAGTATCTTCATTGAGAGTATAAAGGAGCTTGTAATTCATAGTGTATGTGCCTTCTGCTTACATGTTCACAAAACCACACCCATTTTGTCCATGATTTCCCATAAATAGATAGGTCCATGATTTCCCGTAGATAGTAAGTAGCAGAGTCATAAATGAGCAGACAGGCGTTTTGAAATCCAACAGTGACCCTGGTGTGCCTTCCTCTCAGGGGACTCCTGACTTTTGCTTCGTGGTCAGCCCCAACCTATGGCCACATCATAGGGAGAGTGGGTTGTAGCCAGCCACCTCAGCAGCAGCACATAGTCCTATCTTGGAATGCGGGACATAGAGATTTAATAGGCAAAATCAAAGTCACCCTGCTTCTCACCACACAGGTACTACATTTCATGGTGCATTGCCTATTACAGCTCTAAACCAAAAAGAAAATTATTATGTATTGAGCATATAATTTCTACCAGATATCTTACGTACTGATATGCAAGGACATGTAATATGGAAAATCGAGGCATACATGGCTGGATACTTTCTGGTCAGCCCTTGTATATCCCAAGAAATGAACCAGCTTTTGCTATGTACTATTTTGTATATAACCTTATAGTACTCTTCAGTATCCAACATTTCAGAAGAAGAGAATTTGGCTTATTAAATTGTTTCAAAAGAAAATGTATTAGAAACTTTAGTTCTACTTACAAAAAAACAGATGAACTCAATTCCAAAGAATAAAATGCCCCCCCATGCCTATCGAAAATGGCACCTGCTTCTTCTTGACAAATGATAAACTTTTAAAAACATCCTTAACTTTTAGAAATAAAAGCGGTGGCTGTTAAAAGGTGAACAAAATCATTAACTATAATTTGGTGATGTAAATTATCTTTAAAATAAAAAATGCAATGTTATGTAAAGTTTTGTCAGTGGTTTCAAAGCAGTATATTACTTAGAGAAATGAAATCATAAAGTAGGGGAAAAACAAACGTGCTAACTGGCACTTAATTTGGCATTTAATAATTTGATGACTTGCTTCCAGTTCTTTTAGAAGACAATTTGGGGTAATAAAAAGGGCAAAGGCTTTGGAACCAAACAAACTTTGGGCTGGCAACCCATTTCTACTGCTTAGACAATATTACACAGCCTTGGTTAATCACTTAACCCTCCCTGAACTACTCTCTTCCTTAAATTGGGAATAACAATGTGCATTTTATAAGACTTTTAGTATTAACTTAGATAAACGAATATGTATAAAGTGTCTCCCAATTGCCTGCAGAGTTCATTTTCTTTCCCTCTGTTGTTAATCACCTCTTGGGTTTACTCTTACTATGAAGCCCAGCAGGAAATCCTGGAAAAGGAGGTTTTTATCTTGCCATGCCCAGATTTGGTTACCAGAAAATGTCATTGAAGGCCAGGGCAGCCTTCCGGGAAGTATGTGAGGCAAGCAGCAGATTTTATGAGGAAGTCATGGGCTTAAGGGTACAGAAGGAAGAGTGGAGTTCTCTGAAGTCTCAAGTTCATGGCATACCCTCATTCTGTGTGTACGGCCAAGCCGTAGGTTCACTCACATTTCAATTAGTGCCTTTAAAAAAAATGTACCCTAAAAATCAGTAAAAGAAATTTTAAATTGTTTGGATTTTTATGTTTAGGTTGTAATGGATTTTATTATACATCCCAATTGTAGTAATTTTTTTTTTTTTTAAGAGACAGAGTCTTACTTTGTCACCCTCGGTAGAGTGCTGTGGTGTCACAGCTCACAGCAACCTCCAGCTCTTGGGCTCAGGCAATTCTCTTGCCTCAGCCTTCCAAGTAGCTGGGACTACAGGCGCCCACCACAATGCCTGGCTATTTTTTTGTTGAAGTTTGGCCAGGGCCGGTTTAAACCCACCACATGCAGTATATGGGACTGGTGCCCTACTCACTGAGCTACAGGCGCCACCTAATTATAGTAATATTTACCAACTTTACAGTGCCTACTATACACACTGTAATAAAACTTTTCATATGTTCTCTAATTCGTGTAGTAACAACTTTGATTTTTAGCTGTTACAAATTAAAATGCCCATTTTAATAAAGTGATAGAACCCTCAAAGATTTAATAGCAAGCCCAAAGTTGCCAGTTAAAAAGGAATAATTTGCTAATGGCTAAAGGTGTACTGGAAAATTCTTTAGAGAAATCCTTCAATCACATCTGTGATTAACTGTGGCCCCTGTGACCTTTTGAACTGGCATCACTCTACTAGCACCATGGTAATGGATACTGTGTGTTCTCACAGAAACTTGCCCCTGGAGTCAGCCAGTTTGCTTACACCTGTGTGCAGGAGCACCCCATCTGGACAAATCAGCAGTTTTGGGAGACAACCTTTTACAATGCCGTGCAGGAACAGGTTCGCTCCCTTTATCTCTCAGCCAAGGACGACAATCATGCCCCACATCCGAAACAAAAGGTAAGAAAAGAGACGAAAAGAAAGATGCTGTGTGCTGCCAGCTCCTGGCTTTAAGGAATTTCATATAAGGTGTTCCCAGGGCAAAAGGAAATCTAGCCACTTCCTACCAGTGTATTTGGGGATTATTTTAGGGAGGCTTGTGGTAAGCATCTTTCTTCTTTTGATTTCTAACAGTATGTTTTTCCATAATAACTTCTTAATATAGTTCTTTAGCACAAGCATTTAATAAATTTTAAAAAATAAGAATTCTGCAGAAACAGTTATATAAAGTTGAATAGAAAGAACAAACCTAAAATACCTAGGCACACATCTGTAGGCAACTAACTTCCCTAAAGAAATGTCAAATTAAGTTAATTGACCCTAAAATAAATGTAAAATTTAGTAGTTTTGCTCAAAAATAAGCCAGTAATAAAGTCTTCATTTAGGGCTGATCTGTGTATGTTTCTGTATATTTTATCAACATAAAATATTTTTAAGAAAAGTACATCAAAAAATATTTTAAAATAAAGATAACTATTTTTAGGCAGCTCCCATAGGTCAGTGGGTAGGGCGCCGGCCACATACACTGAGGCTGGCGGGTTCAAACCCGGCCTGAGCCTGACAAACAAGAATGACAAATACAACAACAAAAAATAGTCAGGTGTTGTGGCAGGCGCCTATAGTCCCAGCTACTTGGGAGGCTGAGGCAAGAGACTCGCTTGAGCCCAAGAGTTTGAGGTTGCTGTGAGCTGTGACACCATGGCACTCTACCAAGGGTGACATAGTGAAACGCTGTCTAAAAAAAAAAAAAAGTAAGTAAAGGAAAGAAAAGATAATTATTTTTAATTTGAAAGAGTCGTTTGTTAGCTATCTGGTTTGGGGCAAGTCATATTACTTCTCTATGCCTTATTTCCTTATTGATAAAGTGAATAGATACGTTGATTATAAGATTTTAATGTCATAGTACATGCAAAGTGCTTTGAAGAGTTCCTGGGATATAGTAAATAATAAGTGTTAAAAATGATCATCCTCATGAATTGAATTTAAAGCAGCCTCGACGATTGATTGTCACACTCTGATTGGGTTGGTGGGGTACTTTTGATAGTTTTTTTAAGCAGCCGTAATGCTAGTATTGATATTTATCAATTAATAATATTATTAATATTTATTTATCAATTAAATATTTTAATTTTAAAAAATTTCAATATTTTTAATATTGATCTCAAAAGTATTCATAGAGCAAACGCATATCACTGCTTTTATGTCATCCATTCTAAAGAAGTCTGTCTCAGAGCTCTAGGTTGGATACAATTAATTGAGACCATAATGTACCAGCTCTTCATGAGATATAAAGTGCTTTGCTACTACTTCCTTGGGTCTGGCATATGCTTCCACTCAAGGCCTGGTAGATCTAGGAAAAAAGACTAGGTTCTGTTTTGTGGTGGTTATGTTTTTCTATGTTTACATTTTTGCTGACATAGATATTTAATATAAAAGTTATTTAAAACATTTACGTTTTTAGGCTGGGCCCGGTGGCTCACACCTGTAATCCTAGCACTCTGGGAGGCTGAGGCAGGTGGATTGCCTGAGCTCACAGGTTCAAGACCAGCCTGCGCCAGAGGGAGACCTCATTTCTAAAAATATCCAGGCATTGTGGCGGGCGCCTATAGTCCCAACACTCGGGAGGCTGAGGCAAGAGAATCACTTGAGCCCAAGAATTTGAGGTTACTATGAGCTATGAGTAGCTTGGCACTGTGCCAAGGGCAACGAAGTGAGACTCTGTCTCAAAAAAGTAAAAAAAAAAAAAATTTATGTTTTTTGAAGTTATGTGAAGTGGTAGATGCTCTCTTTGGATTGTGTCGCTTTGTTTTTTAGGATAAGCTTCCTGATGACCAGTATCAGAAGACAGCAATGGACCTGGCAGCCGAGCAGCTACGCCTTTGGCCGACTCTGAGCAAATCGACTCAGCAAGAGCTAGTACAACATGAGGAAAGCACTGTCTTCAGTCAGGCCATCCACTTTGCAAACCTCATGGTCAACCTGCTAGTTCCACTAGACACAAGTAAGAACAAGCTCCTACGAACGTCAGCGCCAGGTGACTGGGAGAGCGGAAGCAACAGCATCGTCACAAACAGGTACTGAGATCCTCCTGCTACTCTTCCTAGCACCTTCTTGGCTTAGCCGAGAATATAAAGCATTTGGGACAAATATTGCTGTACCTATTTCAAAAATCAACCACTTTTCCTCACCTTTAGACTTGCTCGTCTCTCCTCTCTAAAAGAGTGATTTCATCCTATTATTCAACCACCTCCCACACTCTCTTTTATAACTCAACTTTCCAAAGTCTTAGCCACAATTAAACCAGCCCTTCTGTCACTTTCTGCCAAAGCAATTTACAAAAAATTTGCTCTGAAAAATTACTAGCAAGCATCTGTTTGCCAAAGTGACTATTTGTTTCCCAGCCCTCCTTTTCCTCAACTTTATACTCTTGTCCTCAACCATTCCTTCCTCTCTACCATCCAATGACTTTACAACTGAGAATAAAACCCCAAATCTTTACCATGTCCTACAAGCCCTAACAGGATCTGACCTTATTTATCACTCTGTGTCAATTAAACTGGTCCCCCTGCTGATGCTAATCCTTAAACACTCCACACATATTATAGCCTCAAGTCTTTTATACTGGTTATTCCCTCATTCTGGAACAGTCTCCCGGAAATAGTCACAAGAATCACTCTCTCACTTTATTTATTTATTTTTTATTGTTGGGGATTCATTGAGGGTACAAAGAACCAGGTTACACTGATTGCTCGTGTTAGATCACTGGTTCTCAACCTTCCTAATGCCATGGCCCTTTAATGCAGTTCCTCATATTGTGGTCACCCCCAACCATAAAATTATTTTTGTTGCCACTTCATAACTGTAATTGTGCTACTGTTATGAATCATAACATAAATATCTGAGATGGTAAGATGGTTTTAGGTGACCCCTGTGAAAGGGTCGTTCAACCCCCAAAGGGGTCACAACCGACAGGTTGAGAACCACTGTGTTAGGTAAAGACCCTCTTATAATAGTGTTCTGCCCCTAAAAGGTGAACCACCCCCTGTGACCCTGCCCCACCCTCTTCCTCCCTCCCTCTCTCTGCTCTCCCCATTTCCGACCCCCCACCAGTGCTAAGTCATTAATTGTCCTCATATCAGAATTGAGTACATGGGATTCTTGCTTCTCCATTCTTGTGATGCTTTGCTAGGAATAATGTGTTCCAGTTCCATCTAGGTTAATACAAAAGATGTAAAGTCTCCATCTTTCTAGGTGGCTGAATAGTATTCCATGGTATACCTGTCCCACAGCTTGTTGATCCATTGCTGGACTGGTGGGCATTTAGGCTGTTTCCACATTTTGGCGATTATAAATTGAGCTGCTATAAACAGTCTAATGCAAGTGTCCTAATGGTAAAAGGACTTTTTTCTTCTGGGTAGATGCCCAGTAATGGGATTGCAGGATCAAATGGGAGGTTTAGTTGGAGTTCTTTGAGAGTTCTCCATACTTCCTTCCAAAAAGGTTGTATCAGTTTGCAGTCCCACAAGCAGTGTAAAAGTGTTCCCTTCTCTCCACATCCACGCCAACATCTGCAGTTTTGAGACTTTGTGAGGTGGGCCATTCTCACTGGGGGTAGGTGGTATCTCAGGGTGGTTTTGATTTGCATTTTTCTAATAATTAGAGATGGTGAGCATTTTTCCATATGTTTTTAGCCATTCGTCTGTCTTCTTTAGAGAAGGTTGTATTCCTCTCTCTTGCCCAGTGGTATAAAGGATTGTTGGCTCTTTTTGTGTTGCTTAATTTGAGTTCTCTGTCAATCCTAGTTATTAAGGTTTTGTCTGATTCAAAATATGCAAATATCCTTTCCCATTGGGTAGGTTGTCTATTTGCTTTGGTTGTTGTCTCCTTAGCTGTACAGAAGCTTTTCATTTTAAGTCCCATTTATTTATTTTTGTTGTTGCAATTGCCATGGGAATCTTCCTCATAAAGTCTTTCCCCAGGCCAATAGCTTCAAGTGTTTCCCCAAATTTTCTTTGAGGATTTTTATTGTTTTATTCCTTAGATTTAGGTCTTTTATCCATCTTGAATCAATTTTTGTGAGGGGAGAAAGGTGTAGGTCCAGTTTCAGTCCTTTACATGTGGCTATCCAGTTCTCCCAGCACCATTTATTGAATAGGGATTCTTTATCCCAGTGTACGTCCTTGACCGGTTTATCAAATATTAGGTGGCTATAACATATTAGTTTCATCTCCTTGTTTTCTATTCAGTTCCAGATGTCTATGTCTCTATTTTTGTGCCAATACCACACTGTTTTAATCTCTATGGCCTTGTAGTACAGCTTAAAGTCTGATAGGCTACCTGCAGAAACAAGCTGATATTGAGACCCCAAATTAAGATATATTGAAGTCTCAAAAGGGGGGAATGAGAGAGGATACCCGAGAAGGGTGAGGTCTGGGAGAACCGGTCTTCTCAAGGAGAGCACAAGGATACACTTGCAGGGTCCTCTCCATGGTGACTCAGCCCTTAGGAATTTGTAACTTCCTGGAACTTGGAAATTTCCAAGTTCCGTGAAATCCTGTAGTTCTGTGGGAGCTGGACTAGCATCTCCTGCTTGATTCAAACTGGCCAATGAGAAGGGTACCTATGGGGTGGAACTTCTTGACTGTCAATAAAAAGGGAAAGATCAAGCTAGACAGGGAGCGCGGCCATTTGGAATTCCTCTATGCCGTAAGCTCCCAGCTGGTGAATAAAGCCCTTCCTCTTATTAAAAAAAAAAAAAAAAAGTCTGATAGGCTGACGCCCCTGGCTTTGTTTTTATTACTAAAAAGTGCCTTGGCTATATAGGGTTTTTTCTGATTCCATACAAAATGAAGAATTATTTTTCACTAGTCTTGAAAGTATGATGTTGGTATTTTTTTTTTTTTAGACAGAGTTTCACTATGTTACCCTCAGTAGAGTGCTGTGGTGTCACAGCTCATGGCAACCTCAAACTCTCGGGCTCAAGTGATTTTCTTGTCTCAGCTTCCCAAGTAGTTGGGACTACAGATTCCCGCCACAATGCCCATTTTTTTGTTGTTGTTGTTGCAGTTGTCATTGTTGGTTAGCTGGCCCCGGCCTGGTTCAAACCTGCCAACTTTGGTGTATTCTAGTCCAATTTGAGAATAATTTAGAGGAAAGGAATACTATAAGTGAAATTCAGCTTGGGCTTCTTCCTAATGCAGGATTAGGCCATGTGTAATATTTGCCCAACAACTAGAATATATTAATGCATGTTTAAGAATTTTAAAGCACCATGGTCAAAACCAGAAGCTATATTTTGCATATTTGGATTCAACCATCCCTTTAGGAACTTAAACGTTAAAGTCTGGACATATTTATCAAAATAATTTAATTCTAGGGCAGTGCCTATGGCTTAAAGGAGTAGGGTGCCGGCCCCATATGCTGGAGGTGGCGGGTTCAAACCCAGCCCTGGCCAAAAACTGCAAAAAAAGAAAAAATAATAATAAATAAATAATAATTTGATTCTAAATGGTATAAAATGGAAATGTGACTTTATATAATTTATATATACCATTTATTATTGTAAACTTAGAGGGCAATGCATCACAATTATCATAATTTTTTTTTTTTTGCACCAATGAAACAATAAAGTTGCTCTTAACAAAAAAAAAAAAAAAGCCACTGTGGTACAGGCACTAAGCCTGATGTTGGTATTTTAATAGAGATGGCAATGAGTCTATAGATTGCTTTGGGAAGTATAGACATTTTAACAATGTTGATTCTTCCTGGCCATGAGCATGGTATGTTCTTCCATTTGTTAATATCGCCTGATATTTCTTTTCTTAGGGGTTCTTAGTTTTCTTTATAGAGGACCTTCACCTCTTTTGTGAGGTATTATTCCTAGGTATTCCATTTACTCTCTCACTTTATTTTACATCTCTGCTCAAACATTACCTACCCAGGCTCGGCGCCTGTGGCTCAGCGGGCTAAGGCGCCAGCCACGTACACCTGAGCTGGCGGGTTCGAATCCAGCCCGGGCCCACCAAACAACAATGACAGCTGCAACCAAAACATGGCCAGGCGTTGTGGCGGGTGCCGGTGGTCCCAGCAACTTGGGAGGCAGAGGCAAGAGACTCACTTGAGCCCAGGAATTGGAGGTTGCTGTGAGCTATGATGCCATAGCACTCTATCCAGGGTGACAGCTTGAGGCTCTGTCTCAAAAAAAAAAAAAACATTACCTACCCAGGGAGGCCCTCATGACTTCCCTAGTTTAAGTAGCAACTCCATCACTCTGTCTTCTATCTTGCATTATTTTCTTTTATGATGTTTTATTCATATCGTATATTTGCTTATTATTGTCTACTCTATCTATGTTTTTTATTGCCATATCCCCAGGATCTTTACACATAGTAAGGTATTCAATAAACATTTGATTGCTCAAATGATTAAATGAATGAATAATGGCTTGGTGCCTGTGACTCAATAGGCTAAGGCACCAGCCACGTACACCTGAGCTGGCGAGTTCACATCCAGCCTGGGCCCGCCAAACAACAGTGACGGCTGCAACCAAAAAATGGCTGGGCGTTGTGGCGGGCACCTGTAGTCCCAGCTACTTGGGAGGCAGAGGCAGGAGACTCACTTGAGCCCAGGAATTGGAGGTTGCTGTGAGCTGTGATGTCATGGCACTCTATCCAAGGTGACAGCTTGAAGCTCTATCTCAAAATAAATAAATAAATGACTGAGTAAATGAAGAGATCACCCGAACAGTAATGAAATTCTATCCTTTTTTGTTTGTTTGTTTTTTGAGACAGAGTCTCACTATGTTGCCCTTGGTAAAGTGCTATGGATTCACAGCTTACAACAACCTCAAACTCTTGGGCTCAAGCAATTCTCTTGCCTCTCTTACCATGCCTGGGACTACAGGCACCTGCCACAATGCCCGGCTTTTTTTTTGTTGTAGTTGTCATTGTTGTTTGTCAGGCTTGGGCCAGGTTCAAACCCTCCAGCCCGGTGTATGTGGCTGGCACCCTAACCACTGAGCACAGGCGCTGACCCTGAAATTCTGTCCTTTTTAAGGCCTCAATGGCATATGCTATATACCTTGTAGTTGTTACAGCTCTCCTAAATTATGCACCTGAGGCTCTTTTGGGCAGCTGTTCTTCTTTTCCCATTCTCAATTTCTCTGCCAAACTCTTCACACTTGGAAAGCTCAGACACAAGCCTAAATCTCTGAACCTTCCCTCTCCATCTCCCTCAAGTAGGTATTTCATTTCTGTCAAAAGCACCTAAAAGTTTCTGATCTTCCAGACTAGACAGCTTTGAGTCAGCATTTTGTACCATACAGTCCATGCACAGATAGATCTCTTATTTCTTCTTGTATCAAGTTTCTAATATATCCCCCGATTATTTTATTTCTCTTTTTGTAGTTTCATTTTGTATTCCTCTTTCTGTAATTATCTGACCTACTGCCAAAGAATCTTCATGAAGTAATGCTTTCACGTTTCTTTACTGGTTATCATTCCGCAAGACTCTTTCACCAATCTGGGTTCATCTTCCTGATTTTTAAGATCTTCCTCAGTCTGTCCCCAGCTTTATCTCCCTCTGCCAGTCAAGTATATCTCTGTTATGACCAAAAATAGCTATATTTTCCTTTTCTTTTAAAGTTACCATTAAAGAAGACCATCCTCTCTCAAACTCTGCATAGTGAGTTGGCTAAGGCACCTAAGTTCTTTAATGGTTCAGGATAATGTGATGACCATATTCTTTGCTTAGGTTTACTTCAACACTGATTTAGCTATTGTGGTTGGCTTTGGAGGAAAGACAAGTAAGTTGGTTAGAACAAACAAATGAGTCTTTTCCATGATTAGCAATCTAATTTGTTGAGTGGTAGAAGCTGAATAAACAAGGGAAGAGATTGGCCTTTTACATCTGCTCCATTTCAAATTTGTTCCCTTCTCTTGCATGATTTTATCTCCTAAAGAAGAATGATGGCTTCAAATTGGTCAAATGAGTTGTAATTCACTCAGAGAGAGATAAATTCTGGCAAGAGAAAGGTTCATAGGACAGTTTGATCCTTTTATATAGAAGAATATGCTCATTTCTGAGAAAAGTTATTTAATTTTGCCTAACAGGTAACATTTCCCCAATTGCCAGAGATAACTGTATTACTTTTTTGGCTCTATTTAGTAATTAATTGGAAGGACAAGTTGTTTAGAAGGCTCAGGTGGAAGATAATAAATGCTTTATTTTCTATGGTTCCTGTGTTCCTTTTGGGAAGATGACAGAAAGTATTCCTTACAGAAACAAATCTGGGTCCAAAGGGTAATGCCTTGCAGTGTTTTCCAAATATAGAGCCAAGTAGAACATTGAGCACATTGTGATTGGTGTACGAATTGACTGTCAGGTAGTAGTCATTTGTTGCATTTGAGTACTAACCATGACTTCTTCCTTTGATTGTTTTAGTATTGCAGGAAGTGTAGCTGAGAGCTATGATACAGAGAGTGGGTTTGAAGATTCAGAGAATAATGACATTGCCAATTCTGTTGTGCGGTTCATTACTCGATTTATTGACAAAGTCTGTACAGAGAGTGGAGTGACTCAGGATCATATCAAGAGTCTTCATTGCATGATACCAGGTAATCACTTTGCAAATATTAGAGAATCACAATATTGGAGATAATTGAGTTGCAGTGCCAAACCTGTAGTACGTAAGTCACTACGGAAGTTTTGAGACATACTATGTTATGGTCTATTATTCCACTTCCAAGAAACACAGGCAATAGCATTCTTTCTGAGTCACCTGTCCAGTTTCAGCTTGCTCAGCTTTATCAGCGTTGCTGGGAAGGCTTCACTTGTTTCTGTCCATGTGTATTTTACATCATTTAAACAATAACTCCTGCTTCCCCATGCCCAGCCCCCCGTAACCTCTGACCTACTTCCTTTCTCTATGAAGTTGCCTATTCTTGATATTTCATGTAAGTGGAATCATTTATATTTTTAGTTTTATATCTGGGTAATTTCACTTAGCATAATGTTTTTAGGGTTCATCTATGTTGTAGCATGTATCAGAATATCATTCCTTTTTATGGCTAACTATATTCCATTGTCTGGATAGTCCACATTTTGTTTATCTGTTCATCTGTTAATGGACACTTGGGCTGTTTCCACCTTTGGGCTATTATGACTAATACTGCTGGGAACATTCACAGACCAGCATCTGTGCCCTTGATTTCTTTTCTTTGGGGTACATACATGCCTAGGAGTGGAATTACTGTATTGTATGGTAATTCTAAGTTTAACCTTTTGAGAAACTGTTAAGTGTTGATTAGTTTTTGGTTCTAAAACATCCAATATTTGTTCTTATTCTGCTTGTTTTGTGTGCTTTTATTTGAATACTGTGACTCATCCTAGGAATTGTAGCCATGCACATTGAGACCCTGGAAGCAGTACATAGAGAAAGCAGAAGACTTCCACCTATACAGAAGGTAATTATTCCAGACTACATGTTTTTAGGTTATAATACAATTTTTCTTTTTGGAGACAAGAGTCTCAATATGTCCCCTCGGTAGAGTGCTGTGGCATCACAGCTCACAGGAACCTCCAACTCCTGGGCTTAAGCGATTCTCTTGCCTCAGCCTCCCGAGTAGCTGGGACTACAGGCACACCTGCCACAATATCCATCTATTTTTTGGTTATAGTTGTCATTGTTTGGCAGGCCAGGGCCAGATTCGAACCTGCCAGCTCGGGTGTAATGTGGCTGGTGCCTTAACCACTTGAGCTACAGGCATCACCCAACTGTTCTAACTTCTAAGTCGAACCCAAGATTTTATGCTGTGCCTACTTCACCCAGAAAAAGGATTTTAAGGCAATTACTATAAAACACCAGGTCCCTGAATCTGGCTGTGCATCAGAAGCAGCTGGGAAGTCTATTAAAAATTTAGTCTTGAATCCCACCCAGCCTCCTGAATCAGAGTACCCTGCAGCATGGCCTGGGAATCTGTATGTTAACAAAACTTCCAGATGATTGTTTTGTAGCAATAGTAGTCTAGGGCTTAGGGTCCTCTTGCTAGTATAACAGAACTATTAAACATAAATTCAAAGGAGAGATCAGAAACCAGATAAGTAGAAAGAGAATTTTATCAGAAACCTGAGACACAGTGATCATTAATCTTTGGCTTTACATTTAGCTCTAAGAAGTTTAGTTAAAAAAAGAGAAAAAGGGCTCGACACCTGTGGCTCAACGGGCTGAGGTGCCAGCCACGTACACCTAAGCTGGTGAGTTCAAATCCAGCCCGGGCCCGCCAAACAACAATGACGGCTGCAACCAAAAAATGGCCAGGCATTGTGGTGGGGGCCTGTAGTCCCAACTACTTGGGAGGCAGAGGCAGGAGACTCACTTGAGCCCAGGAATTGGAGGTTGTTGTGAGCTATGATGCCATAGCACTCTGCCCAGGGTGACAGCTTGAGGCTCTGTCTTAAAAAAAAAAAAAGAAAGAAAGAAAAAGAATGGTCTAATTTATATGGTTTTTATTACATAGTAAAAAATAAATATGTTAGACCTTCAGGAGAGATTTTTTTTTCCTCTCCCTAAACTCTTCAGAGGAGCATATCATATAGTTCCTCATACAAAGGACACTGACTGTGGCTTGGCGCCTGTGGCTCAGCGGGCTAAGGCACCAGCCACATACACCTGAGCTGGCGAGTTTGAATCCAGCCTGGGCCCGCCAAACAACAATGACGACTGCAACCAAAAAATGGCCGGGCATTGTGGCAGGCTCCTGTGGTCCCAGCTACTTGGGAGGCGGATGCAGGAGACTCGCTTGAGCCCAGGAATTGGAGGTTGCTGTGAGCTGTGATGCCACAGCACTCTATCCAGGGTGACAACTTGAGGCTCTGTCTCAAAAAAAAAAAAAAAAAAGAACACTGACTGAGCCAAGTTTCCTAAGTTGTGTAAATGTTCATTACTTGGCTAAGAAGGACTGTTCTTTTTAAAAACTCATCCATTTTTTCAAGTATTTGTTTTTTCAATTTACAAAAGTAATAATGTTCTCTGTATAAAATTAAAGCATAAAAGAAATACCCATTGTAACAAGTAAAAGTCCTCTGTAATTCCCCCTTCCCACCCCTACCTTCACCTTTAACCACAGTAGCACCACTGTTAACAGTTTGATTCATATTCTTACAATTTCTTTTCTTTTTCCAAAAATGAGAACATAATATACGCACTGGTTTCCAACTTCCCTTTTTTTTTTTTTTTTTTTTTGAGACAGAGCCTCAAGCTGTCACCCTGGATAGAGTGCCATGGCATCACAGCTCATAGCAACCTCCAATTCCTGGGCTCAAGCGAGTCTCTTGCCTCTGCCTCCCAAGTAGCTGGGACTA
>CAUYON010096294.1:0-29753 GCA_963573935.1 Arctocebus calabarensis
CCTGTAGTCCCAGCTACTCAGGAGGCTGAGGCAAGAGAATCGCTTAAGCCCAAGAGCTGGAGGTTGCTGTGAGCAGTGTGATGCCACGGCACTCTACCCAGGGCGATAAAGTGAGACTCTGTCTCTACAAAAAAAAAAAAAAAAAGCTAAAAACTAGAGATGAATACTGGTGTTTGATACTATTGGTTAAGTGAAAACCAGTTTGGATATTTTATAACCAGCCTGTGAGGTGGGCAGCATAGAGGATATATAGGAGTGAGAGTAAGCTACCTCTGACTTTGAGAAAGAAATCACACAAATGAGGCATTTTCTAACACTGTTGCTAGAAACTCAAAATGGCACAACCTTTTCAAAGAGCTAGTTTTTTGTGGAAAAAATGTTTTCCCTTTATTCACCCATTCCATTTCCATACATTTATCCCCAGAAATACTCTTTTTTAAAAATTAATTTTAGGGCGGCGTCTGTGGCTCAGTGAGTAGGGCACCAGCCCCGTATACCGAAGGTGACGGGTTCAAACCCAGCCTTGGCTGAACTGTAAAACAAAAAAATAGCTAGGTGTTGTGGCAGGCACCTGTAGTCTGAGCTACTTGGGAGGCTGAGGCAAGAGAATCGCCTAAGCCCAGGAGTTGGGAGTTTGCTGAGCTGTGTGATGCCACGGCACTCTACTGAGGGCGATAAAGTGAGACTCTGTCTTTACAAAAAAAATAAAAATTATTTTTAAAAAAGAATCTTGCTTTGTCACCCTCAATAGACGGCTGTGGAGTCATAACTCACAGCAACCTCATACTCTTGGGGTTAAGTGATTCTCTTGCCTCAGCCTCCCAAATATCTGGGACTACAGGTGCCTACTACAACAGCCAGCTGTTTTTAGAAATGGGTCTTACTCTTGCTCAGGCTGAACCCATGAGCTCAGGCAATCCACTCACCTCGGCCTCTCAGAGTTATCCCCAGAAATACTCTTACAAGTGAACAAAGATGTACATACAAAGTGTTCATTGTAGTATTGTTTGTAAACAGAGAAAACCTGGAAACAATCTGAATGTTCCAATTAAGTTACACTAGATCCGTAAAATAGAATACTTTAGGGGCGGCACCTGTGGCTCAGTGAGTAGGGCGCTGGCCCCATATAATGAGGGTGGCAGGTTTGAACCCTGCCCCAGCCAAACCGCAACAACAAAAAATAGCTGGGCATTGTGGCAGATGCCTGTAGTCCCAGCTACTCGGGAGACTAAGGCAAAAGAATCACCTAAGCCCAAGAGCTGAAGGTTGCTGTGAGCTGTGACACTATGGCACTCTATCGAGGGTAACAAAGTGAGACTCTGTCTCTAAAAAAAATAATAAAATAGAATACAAATATTACAACAGCATCAGGGTGAACTATTATGCATTGACCTAGAAACATGACCAAAATGTATTAAATAAAATTGTAGAATAGTGTGTGAAAAATGATACTTAAACCAAAATGACATGTGGATACACACACATGTAAAGCTGGGAGACTATACTTGCACTGTTAATAGTTTGGTATTTCTGGGAGGGAGTTTTATTGACTTTTGGCTTTTATTTTAAAAATATCTGTATTTTTCCCCAATATTTTATTAAAAATTTTACATATATAGGGTGGCGCCTGTGGCTCAAAGGAGTAGGGCGCTGGCCCCATATACCTGAGGTGGCAGGTTCAAACCCAGCCCCAGCCAAAAACTGAAAAACAAAACAAACAAACAAAAATTTTACATATATAGAAAATTTGAAAAAATTATTTAATAAACATTACTACCCAATGCCTAGAGTCTATTCCTCTAAAAATTTTAAAGCATACGGGTAGCTGAGATTTGGGAGCATTGTCAAAGTGATCAGATGAGGCCACTCAAGAGTGTGAACTTATCTGAAGCTGTGGTATAATCAAGTCATTTGTACCTTGTCAGAAAACAAGTGTGATAAGAAGGTATCTTAATAGACTATGTAAGAGGGGACCCCAAAGCCACAAACTGTATTTCTCTAGTAGGAGAGACATTTCCTGAGTCATGATATCCATGATTAGGAAGCAACAATGCTGATCTACGTTTTCCCTACTGGCTTTCTCTCTTTATTTCTGCATATGTAAAGGCATGAAGGTGCGAGAATCATGGTACCTTCTTAGATGTGCAGAAGTGAGTGGTAGTAAAAATCACTGTATATAGGGAAATATGGCTGAGTCTTATAATGGGCCATGTAAACCATATTAAGGAATTTGGATTTTACACAGAAGACAATGGAAAGTCACTAAGGGACTTAATTTAATTTTTTCATGCAGCTTTGCCAGGGAAGTAAAGGATTTTAAATAAGGAAGAGACATCACTGTATTTATTTACATTTTAGAGGTCACTCAGGCAGTGGTATGGAGGGTGGATTGAAAGAGGGAAAGAATAGATCCTTCTTGAATAAATGCATAAATCAAATAGGAGGAGGTTTAGGAAGAAAAAGAGAGTTCAGTTCTGAATATGTAGAGCTTGAAACACCCATGGGACATTCAGGCAGAGCTATGTAAAGGTTACTTAAGGCTGAAAAGAATTTTTAAAATACAATACTTGTGATATTATTAAACAAGTAATAAAAACACTTGTTATGTTCCAAGCATATTACATGTAAGTTACTTTATCCTTACAATAGCCTCAGCAAAGAAGATATTCAAAATACCCCAATAGCCTCAGCAAAGAAGATATTCAAAATACCCCCAAAAAGAAGAAACAATTCTCGGGAGGTTCAGAATTGGGAAATTTCAGGTATCTCGTGTGTGTGGGGGGGAGGGGGAAGAGGGAAAAGGGGAAGGAGAGAGAGAGAGAAAGAGAAAGAAAGAGAGAGCTATTGATTCATGATGCAGGGAAGAGGGAAGCACACCAGGCTGCCCATAAGTCTTTTTCTCTGTTAGTTTTTTGTTGTTATGCGTCTTTCTCACCTTCATGTATTTATTGAAGACAGTCTGGATCTCCTCATTGATGCTAGGCTGCAGGACAGCTCGGAGGAGATCCATAGAGATAGCAGGATCTGTGAAACTGCATTTAGGAGGGAGACAAGAGTCGGGGGCATGTCCCCAGAATATTCTTTCCCAGTATGCCCCATTATTGACATAGAATCCTTTCACAACAATACTAGACAGATTTTTTTTTTTTTTTTTGAGACAGAGCCTCAAGCTGTCACCCTGGATAGTGTCGTGGCATCACAGCTCACAGCAACCTCCAATTCCTGGGCTCAAGTGAGTCTCCTGCCTCCGCCTCCCAAGTAGCTGGGACTACAGGCGCCCGCCATAATGCCTGGCCATGTTTTGGTTGCAGCCATCATTGTTGTTTGGCGGGCCTGGGCTGGATTCGAATCTGCCAGCTCAGGCGTACGTGGCTGGCACCTTAGCCCATTGAGCCACAGGCGCTGAGCCAATACTAGACAGATTTTATTGGAAACTAAAAAGATGCTTAGAATCTATGCAAATCATACTAGTGCATTATTTTATTGCATTCTTATAATAACTGTATGAAGTGTGTGTTACTTTCAAAGTGTTTTACAAAATATAATATTTACATAGAAAAATCTAAATATGTGAACAAATTAGTGATTATTCCTTTCATCACTAACCAGATCAAAATATATAATCAGCATCCCAATGGCACATCTTGTGTTCTCTCCCTTTCCTGAGATGGATACTATTATCAGTACCACTTTACAGTTGAGAAAACAAAGCCACAGAGAGGTTAAGTGGCTTTCCCAAGGTCTTACAGTTAACAGATGTCAGAGTCTGCATTAGAACACAGTTGTTGGGGGTGAGTGAGGTGGCTCACGCCTATAATTCTACACTTGGGTGGGGGAGGCTAGGTGGGTGGATTTCCTGAGCTCTGGAGTTGGAGGACCAGCCTGAGTAAGAGCAAGACCAGTCTTTAAAAATAGCCCAGCGTTGTGGCAGGCAGGCACCTATAGTCCCAGCTACTAGGGAGGCTGGGGCAAGAGAATGAACTGGAGCCCAAGAGTTTGAGGTTGCAGTGAGCTGTGATTCCACTGCACTCTACCAAGGGCAACAGAGTGAGACTCTATCTGAAAAACAAAACAAAACAAACAAACAAACAAAAGAACACAGTTTTTGGACTGAGATCCAGTGTTCTTAACTTACTGGCTATCTGACCTCTTTAGACCCCTGAACCACAAAGTCAGTGACTTTTAAGGATCTTAGGTACTGTTTAATCCACAACCCATCTCTTCTCCCTCTCCATTTTGTACATGAGCTCAAAGAGTATGGTGACTTGCTCAAAGTCACACTAAGAGTTACAGAAGCTGAGTCTCCTCTTCTCCTGCTCTTCCTAGTCTGCAAATCTCCTCAGTCTTGTGCAGCTGGATTGTGTCTAGGATCTCAAAGTCAGCGCGTAGACTAAGTCCCACTCAGAACGGCCTTACCTTGTTGTCATCTGTGAGCGTCGGCCCCTTCGCTGCACCTGTCGGTGCTTTATCATTATATTCCAAGGGTTCTGTGGGGACGAAGGGAGTAAGTATCACTGAGGCCTGCGACACTGGGGTGGGGTGGAGATGGAGGGTGGGTATGAATTTTAACCTACACATCCCTGCTTCTCAGATCCTTCCACCACCACTTCCACTTGGGGTAGAGGGGTGGAGAGTGGTTGGTTGGACCGCCCTGCCAGGGACGAGGAACGAGGAAGTTTCCTGCTGCAAAAGTCCCAGCCCCACTTTTTATGGAACGGCAGGACTAAGGGAATTAGTGTCTACAGAGGGTCTAGTCAGTGGCAGGTGTTTTACTGGGCTCTTTAGTCGCTTTGTCATCCCATTCCCACAACAACTTGACGCAGGAACTAATTATCCCCACTTTATGGGAGAGAAACCGGAGTTCAGTGGGTTGACAGAACTGGCCCAGGTCACCTAGCTAGGACAGCGGCACCTGAATTTGAAGCCAGGTCGTCAAACTGCCAACCCCCGGGGCAGTACTAGCCGCGGCGTTCTCTCGCCCGCGGGCCAGGGTCCCGGGAGCCCGAGGCCCCGCCGGCCCGAGCCCAGGCCTCACCGAAGGCGCCCTCACCGTGAGAACCAGCTGCCCCGCTGCGCCCGCATCCCCCAGCTCCAGGCCGCCCCGCTCGGCTCCGACGGGTCCCCGCGGTTGCTCCGCGTCGCCAGTAGCTCCCATGGCGTCCCCGACCGCTACAACTTCAGCCCGACTCTGCCACCGGCCGGAAAGTGGCTCCGTGACGTCTTCAGAGCGCGCCGCCTGAAGGCCCGGAAGTGCGACTCGGAGAGCTAAGAGGTTACCATGGGGACCAGAATGCTGCCAACCGCCGGTTCCGCCCTCAGTGTGGAGGTGGTCCGGCTCCCCACCCCACCCCCCCGGAAGGCTGAGTCTCGGTTGAGCGGTGTAGGTGTTCAGGGGCGGTTCAGTCATGGGCCCTTCGCGGCTGAACCAAAGCCCGTGTTGAAGTGCGGGGTAGAAGGAGAGGAGCAGGTCTCCACAGGCTGGGGCTGTGGAGCAGACGGGACCGTTCGTACATTGGCACCAGAAGTTCAGTCTTTGAAAACCCTAGATTTTGGCCAGGCGCGGTGGCTCACTCCTGTAATCCTGTGGGAGGCCGAGGGGGCTGGATTGTTTGAGCTCAGGAGTTCGAGACCAGCCTGAGCAAGAATGAGACTCCGTCTCTACTCAAAATAGAAAATCTAGCCGAAAGTGGTGGCGGGCACCTGTGGTCCCAGCTGCTTGGGAGGCTAAGGCAAGAGGATTGCTCAAGCCCAAGAGTTTGAGGTTGCTGTGAGCAAGGATGACTCCGTGGCACTATACCCAGGGTGACAGAGTGAGACTTTGTCTCCAAAAGAAAACTGTAGATTTTAATATGCCCGGCCCTTGTTCTGGGAGTTGGAAGCAGGCCTAATGCCGGAACAGGGAACCCCAGCAAAGGGGATGTGGAGTCTGGTCTGTGCCATCCCAAATACTCACGTGTCGCCTGCTTTCGACCCCATGGGCTGTCTCATGTGTCTGAAGGCATCGGAAAGAAGGTTGAGTCTTGCTGGTGGACTTTGCCAGCCCCAGGGCGCTAAACCTTCCTCCCCAGACAGATGATTCTGGGATGGGCTGAGGGGTGCAGGTGCTTAACAACTGTCGAGTTCCCTAGATGTCCTCTTAGTTCTGTCTCAGAGATAAGACATCTCTCAATAGAATTGGATCATCTGTGGGCGCCAGATGGAGTAGTAGAAAGTGTATGAGTCTTGCAGTTAGAAAGATCTGGGTTCAAATCCCGTATAGTGTTGTGGTTAAGAACACTGGCTGTGGAAATGGATTGCCTGCCTTTGTTCTATCTCTTATTAGCTATGTAACCCACAGTTCTTAAACTTTCTGTGCCTTAGTTTCCCTGACTGTAAAATGGGGATAATAGCACCGAGTTTATAGGGTTGCAGTGAGTATTAAGTGAGTTAATTTGTGTGAAGTACTTAAAACTGTGGCACAAGTAAACCCTCAACCATTACCATCTGTCCTTACTATTATGAAATTCCAGTGCCCACCACTTACAGGCATTTTTTTCTCAGCTCCTCTGAATCAGTTTTTTTTTTTTTTTTTTTTTTGAGACAGAACCTCAAGTTGTCACCCCTGGATAGAGTGCTATGGCATCACAGCTCACAGCAGCCTCAATTCCTGGGCTCAAGTGAGTCTCCTGCTTTTGCTTCCCAAGTAGCTGGGACTACAGGCGCCCGTCACAATGCCTGGTTATTTTTTGGTTGCAGCCTTCATTGTTGTTTGGTGGGCCCAGGCTGGATTCGAACCCACCAGCTCAGGTGTATGTGGCTGGCGCCTTAGCCGCTTGAGCCACAGTCGCCGAGCCTGAATCAGTTTTTTTTTTTTCTCTTTTGTGGCAGTCTTCCTCTGTTGCGAAGGCTAGAGTTCCATGGCCTCTGCCTACCTCACAACAATCTCAAACTCCAGGCAGCACCTGTGGCTCATCAAGTAGGGCGCCGGCCCCATATACTGAAGGTGGTGGGTTCAATCCCCGCCTCAGCAGAACTGCAAAAACAGAAAAATGGCCGGACGTTGTGGCAGGTGCCTGTAGTCCCAGCTACTTGAGAGACTGAGGCAGGAGAATTGCCTCAGTCCAGGAGTTGGAGGTTGCTGTGAGCTGTGCGATGCCACAGCACTCTACCAAGGGTGACAAAGTGAGACTCGTCTCTACAAAAACAAACAAACAAAAAGAACAATCTCAAACTCCTGGGTTCAAGCAATCCTCTTGCCTCAGACTCCAAGTAACTGGTACTACAGGCACCTACCCCAACTCCCAGCTAATTTTTCTATTTTTAGTAGAGACAGAGTCTCCCTTTGCTCAGGTTGGTCTCAAACAACTGAGCGCAAGGGATCTGCCTCCTCAACCTCCCAGAGTGCTAAGACTACAGGTGTGAGCCACCATGCTTGGCCTGTATCAGTTTCTTTTTTTTTAGACAGAGCCTCAAGCTGTCACCCTGGATAGAGTGCTGTGGCATCACAGCTCACAGCAACCTCCAATTCCTGGGCTCAAGCGAGTCTCCTGCCTCTGCCTCCCAAGTAGCTGGGACTATAGGCGCCTGCCACAATGCCCAGCCATTTTTTGGTTGCAGCCGTCATTGTTGTTTGGCGGGCCCGGGCTGGATTCGAACCCACCAGCTCAGGTGTACATGGCTGGCGCCTTAGCCTGTTGAGCCACTGGTGCTGAGCCTGTATCAGTTTTTTTTTTTTTTAACCTGTAGAAGATTATTGTGAGGTTTAAAATAACGTATACAAAGCACATATTAGGGCATGAACAAATATGAATCATCTTCATTCTCCAACATCATCCTATGACAATAAGAGCAACTTCCTGGCACCAAACTCTTTGGCTTTGTAAAGGAAGTTTTTACCTTATGCCTTGAATATCCCCTGCCCTTTAATGACACAGGGCTAAGTAGTGCCAGTGGACACTATTATGTATGGCAGATGACTAAAGACATGAGCAGGAAAGATAAAAATAAAAAACAGAAAAAAGATAAAGAGGGAATATATAGGCAAGACTACTTGAGTCATCGCAAGTATTCTCTTGGGTTCTGCCAGCTGGCCCATGTGGGCTAGAGACACTAAGATGTAGGTTTTTGGTGCATTTGTATTAGTTTTGAACAAACTCAAATATTGTTTTTCAATAGTTTTTATATTTTCTGAGTAGTCTGTTTCATTGTCTTTTCCAGGTTGCTAGGATAAACAAGAACCATAGTGTTATCATGCTTTGGTTATTTTATTAACCTTGGCTATCTTCTTCTTAAGACATGTCTCTGGTCCTTCCCTTTGTCCTTTCAGCTGCAGCTATATCCTTCAGGTGCCCTTCAGGGCTCTTTTTGATCCTTTATTCAATGGCCATCCCTCCATTTTCCCAGTTACCCAACAGATTCCTCATTGTTGTCCAGGAGTGTTGTGTATATTCCATTATGGAGATCACCCCATCACATGTGTCCTTTGGTAGTGCTAGGAATTTTCCCATGTAGCAGCAGCCAAACTCTCTTCTTATGAGGAGAAGATATTCTTGGAGAATATTGTAGAAGGGAAGATCTTGGGAATGAGTTTAGGGGAATCCCTAGTCCTTCCCTTTTCTTGGTTGATACTCTGGGCAAGGAGTATACCTCTGACCTGAACTGAGCTCTCATCTCAATTCTCAGCATCATCATGATGTTAAGCTGCCTCTTCCTTCTGAAGGCACTTGCTCTTGGGTCCCTGGCATCCTGGGTATCTGCAGATAACTATGGTGAGCTATCATTTGGGATCCCTGGCTAACAGTAACAGAAAGTGACTAGAGGAGAAGTCATCTCTTGCCTTCTCGCAGAGCAAGGTGCTCATTTGTGGAAATGATCCTCTTTGAAGGAAAGGACTGATGAATAGATTCTCAGGACCGCCAGGGTAGATCTTCCTGGATTTTTTTACCATCTCTGGACAAGGGACAGGACTTCCTGTTGGGTTTACTAGAGGCTCTAGATTTTCCCTAGAGCTCCTTAAATGAGAATGGGATCATTGTATCTGCAGAATGGCTAGTTCTTTAGTAGTGTAGATGTATGTTAGTAGCTGTGTGGTAGGAGGGGAAGCTGGTTGCAGAAATTTCAGATAGGAATGTTTTTTGGGGGAGTGCTGAAGGTCCTTGAAGTACTTTTGGCCTCCATTCCCCATTTCTTGAGGCCTGGCCAGTCACCCAAGCTCACATGCTGTCTTTTGCAGTGAAAGAGGGAGAATGCCCTCCTGATAGGAACCCATGTAAAGACCTGTGCTGGGGCGATGCATCGTGTCCACCTGGGCATAAGTGCTGCACCACAGGCTGTGGTCGGATCTGCCGAGGAGACATTCCTAAGGGTATGTTGGCTTGAAGAGCAAAATCCCAGTGTACTCTCTGACCTTGCCTCTTGGACAGATAGAACCAGAGAGCTTCCTACTTCTTAGGTTGGCTCTTGAAATCTGGATTGCCTGGCTCGGCGCCTGTGGCTCAGTGGGCTGAGGCGCCAGCCACGTACACCTGAGCTGGTGGGTTCGAATCCAGCCCAGGCCCGCCAAACAACAACGATGGCTGCAACCAAAAAATGGCCAGGCATTGTGGCGGGCGCCTGTGGTCCTGGCTACTTGGGAGGCAGAGGCAGGAGACTCGCTTGAGCCCAGGAATTGGAGGTTGCTGTGAACTGTGATGCCACCGCACTCTCTCCAGGGTGACAGCTTGAGGCTCTGTCTCACAAAAAAAAAAAAAAAAAAAAGAAAGAAATCTGGATTGCCTAAAGCACATCTTCTTTACTCTTTCCGGGTCCCTTCTTTAATCATTCAGTGCCCCCAGTTTTTTACCTCCTATCAGGAAAGAACACATCACTGATTATCTATGTTTTTTACTTTGGACTTAGAGTTCCTGAAAAGGCTGGAGGGCAGAGTTGTGACGGGAAGCCTATTTAACATAGTGATTAAGAGTACAGAAGGCCTTGGAGCCAGGCAGGTCTTTTTAAACCTTCCATAAGCCTTAAACAGCTCTTTTAAAATCTTAACTTTTTGGGCTAAGTTTCCCCATATGTAATATGGGGTTAGTTATGAATATCAAATGATATGTTCCTGGCACAAGGTGAACATCAGTAAATGTTACCGTAGATACTAGCTATTACTGTTGTTACTGTTACTGTCTCTTTGTTTTAGCTCCAGGGTTGATAGGGTTAAGTGAAGCTCAGGGATTCCTTCCTCTGTTTTTTCCTTCAGCTATGCCTGTCAGTGTCACTAGGCACTGTTACCTCTTTTCTGTTGTTATTTCCCTCTTTGCTACAGGGAGGAAAGGAGATTGTCCTAGGGTTGTTTGGAAACGAGCCTGTGTTTCAACTTGCGACACTGATGTGAACTGTCCAGGTGTAAAGAAATGCTGCAAGACGGGCTGCAAAAAGAGCTGTGTAGTCCCAAACTTTAAACAGAAGCAGGGTAAGAAACCCCATCCCTGTACCCGTTGGTCTTTTTGACTTGCTTGTTTCTTTCTCACAGATACACATAATCATTTTGCTGTTGGTTTTACTTCACTTTGAAAAACAGTAATTAAGTGCCTGCTGTATTCTGAGAACTAAAAAAACAAAAAGATATGCAAAGGGCACCCAGGTTATGGTGATTTGTGGTATGTGGCTGAGGTAGGCAGAGGAGGGTGTCAAGAGGGCAATCTTGGCATGTCCTTGTTTGTAGGCAAATTTGAGTGTTGGGCAATTCCTAACTCCCATTGTCAGTTTAGATATTCTCTGTTAAATCTTAGCCCAAGAATCTGCAGAGAAAGGAAAATTGAATCTTATACCCCTGTGGAAGGCAGAACACATTTCCTCACTCGCTTCTGAGACTCGGTGTCACCTCTGTACATACACAGGTTGGCCGTCTCTTGTTGGAAATGGACTCTATTTTATTCTGGTTCTGGCAAAGGGGTATTTGAGAGGGACTCTTTTTCCCTCTTGCAGAGTTTCAATGACCTAATTTCTATTTATATATTCATTTCTTTTTATTATTATTATTATTTTTTTTTTTGAGACAGAGCCTCAAGCTGTCACCCTGGAGAGAGTGCGGTGGCATCACAGCTCACAGCAACCTCCAATTCCTGGGCTCAAGCGAGTCTCCTGCCTCCACCTCCCAAGTAGCTGGGACTACAGGCGCGCGCCACAATGCCCGGCCATTTTTTGGTTGCAGCCGTCATTGTTGTTTGGCTGGCCAGGGGTGGATTCGAACCTGCCAGCTCAGGTGTATGTGGCTGGTGCCTTAGCCCATTGAGCTACAGGTGCCGAGCCTATTATTTTTTTTTATTGTTGGGGAGTCATTGAGGGTAGAAGAAACCAGGTTACACTGATTGCATTTGTTAGGTAAAGTCCCTCTTACAATAGTGTTTTGCCCCCAAAAGGTGTGGCACACACCAAGACCCCACCCACCTCGCTCCTATACATTCATTTTTTAAATAATATTTATTGAATGTTTATTATTTGTTAGATCAAGAGGTGGAATCTCGGTACATTATGGTGACCAAAGTAAATCTCATCCCTGCCTTCGTGGAGCTCACAGTCTAAGAGGGGAGAAAGAAGTTTAATAAATAAACATGTCAATGTATAATTTCAAACTGTGGTAAGGAGGGCAAAGGATAATTAAAGGGTACTGAGAGACGGAGTAATGAGGACACTCACTTTGTCCTGGGTGGTCAAAGATGGCAGGTCTGGGATGCTGACATTTACACTGTAACCTGGAAGAGGAGCTGGTGTTAGTCCGGGGAAGACAGGTAGACAAGGTAGACATTCCAGGAGGAAAGAACCAGGTGTGGGGGGCTTAAGATGAAAGGAGCTTGCCGATTTGAGAAACTGAAAGAAAATTGGTTAGAGTAGAGGTAGAAGGGGGACAATTAAGCCAGGTGAGGATGGAAACCAGTGAGACTAGGGAGGTGGCAGTAGGAAGGGAGAAAGGTGACACAATTGAGAATTTGGAGGTTAGAAGTAACAGAACTTTCTGTTTTTCTCCTTGCCTCCTTCCTCATTTCCTCAAGAAACTCCTAAAAGACATTAGAATTGATGGTGTATATTCTCTCTCTAGCCCCTTCTTATTTTTCTCTTGATTCAGGGTTTTGATGGCTGCTTTTGTTTATTCGTGCTTTCAAAAATATTTTATTATCATTGTCTATTTTACTGAAGTGATATTAGATATATAAATTAACTTAGGGAGAGCTGCCATTATTTTAATATTGAATCTTTATGTCTTTCCATTGTTCAAGCGTACTTGAAATATTTCAGGGTGTTTTATAGTTTTAAAATATTTCTCTGTAAACACGCCTAGATATTTTCTTTTCTGCTATCTGAAATAGGGTCTTTTATCGTGTCATCTAAAGGAACTGGAACAATTCTCTCATCTGAGTGTATGTGGCAGAGTGTCAGACTGGAAAACCTAGGTTTGGGTTATTAGAGATCTGTGTTCAAGCCTGAGATTCAGCAGTTCCCTGGGCACATCTCTTCTGCTTCTCTGAGCTTCTCTTCCAAGATGGGGAGAATAAACCCCAGAGGATTGTTGTAATGATTGGAAGTATATAAAGTGTATGGCCCTCAGTTACATTAGCTTCCTTCCTTTTGCCACCTAAGGTGGGCTAGGTCAGAGGAGTACAATTTCTAATCATTTCCTTTTATCCAGAACCAGGATAGTTTTCTTCTCTTGGATCAATTCCTCTGTGAGACCTGAAATGTGACAATCTTTTCCCTTCCAAATAAACTTCCCTAGGTAGCAGGTCCCTTCCTGGTACCCACTGGGTCTGTCTGTGTGAGACTCATGCAGCTATCGTGGGCAGCCAGCCCATAAGAGACAATGGAAGGTTACACTCCTTGCCAGGACTCTTGAGGCTCAGCTGTAGAACCAAAGCCTGGAAGTCTGTCTCAGGCGGGTCACTCACTGCTGGCTTGAAGGACCTAGTAAAATGTTCTGGGTCTGGTTCCTATGCTTAATTCTACAGGAAGCTCTCCTTCCTGGGCTATGAAAAATTCCTACTTTTTTGAAGCTCTGACATTGTCAAAGCCAGTGCTGATCTTTTTAGCAAGGTGGCTGAGCAGTCAGATTGCATAGGGCATAGGGGAGACACTGGGACCTGTTCTCACGAGGCAGTCCTGGTCTCAACATGGGCTGGAATCCTGGCTCATCTGCTTACTTGCTTTATGGCCTCATCCTGTAATCCCAGCACTCTGGAGGCTGAAGTGGGTGAATTGCCTGAGCTCAGGAGTTGGAGACCAGCCTGAGCAAGAATGAAACCCTGTCTCTAAAAATTAGCCAGGCGTTGTGGTGGGCACCTGTAGTCACAGTTACTTGGGAGGCTGAGGCAAGAGAATTGCTTGAGCCCAAGAGTTTGAGGTTGCTGTGAGCTTGACACCATGGCACTCTATTGAGGGTGACAAAGTGAAACTCTGAAAGCAGAAGATGTGGGCATGAGGGGTGGCATGAACCAGGTTTTTTCAAGGTCTCTGGAAATAAGAAAAAAATGATTTTGGTCATAGCACTCTGGGAGGCCGAGGCTGGTGGATTGCTTGAGCTCATTGGGTTTGAGACCAGCCTGAGCAAAAGTGAGACCCTGTCTCTACTAAAAATAGAAAAACTGAGACAAGAGGATCGCTTGAGCCCAAGTTGGAGGTTGCTGTGAGCTATGATGCCACGACAGCACTCTACCCAGGGAGAAAGCTTGAGACTTTGTCTCAAAAAAAAAAAAAAAAAAAAAAAAAAAAGACAATTGGATAGAACTACAGAACCAGATTTCAGGTGAATATAATGGAATATGAAGGTTGTCTAACTTACATAGATGGATTGCATAATCTGACTTGAAGGTAGTGAGGCCCCATTAATTCTAGATGTTCAAGCTGAGAGAGGGGGATTGTTTAGCAGGGATTCAGGTATAAGATAGGGTGTTGAGCTGGGAGGTCGTCCTGGGCATTGACCAAAAGGGCCGTGCTCTCATCTTCAGGGCCTCAGCCTATCTGCGAAGAGTCCCTTCATTGCTTTGAAAATTTGGTGAAACCCGAAGAGAATAGAGGTGGTGGGTCCCTATGCCTGGTTCTATAGATAAGGGCAGAGAGTAGCACAGTGCTGCTGGCATAGGCCACTTCAGGGCCAAACTCAGCAAAATGGTGAAAGCTGGGAAGTATGGTGCTGTTCTCAGTCCCCACTTTCTAGGGTACATAGTATAACTCCATGAGAAGTTTATGTTGCTGTTTTTTTCCATCAGGTGATTTTATGCCAAGTCTTCTCGATTGTGGTATAAAAGCCTTTTGTTCTTTGTTAAGTGGATTTCAGTGTTTGTCAAGCAGGTAGAGAGGTGCAGGGAGATGAATCTGGTCATTACAGAGACCAGCTTTTCCAAATCAAAAATCAAGACACATGGTTTTGATGTGCTCGCACAATAGCATAGAATATTTAAAATAGAGGCTGCTAAAGAAAGACCCAAGATGCAAAGTTATTATGGCTCAGTTGTTTTGCTGCGTGTTTTTCTTGGAGTCTCACACTTGCTTTTTCCATGATGGCAGCATTCCCGGAGCCAGCTGTATGCAATTAAACTTATCTCTTCCTTCTTGGAGGCACTGGGCCAGTCCTGCTTTGGTTTTCTACAAAACCTTTAATTGCCTGTCACATCTCTCTCCATTTAAAAAAACTTGAAGTAAACATGGAGACAAATGAGTCATGGTGACTTCGTTTGTTTTGGATGTGGCCTTCTTTGGGTGTGCCTGCTCCTGCGGACCTGGCCAGCTGCCTACATGTTTTAAGGATGATGTAGTAGAAATACTACTTCATTGCGAACCAAGAGGCTGAGTTTTGTCCTGCTTTGGCCCAACTTACTCTGTAGTTGTGGGCAAGATCCTTCTCTCTTTTGAGTTTCATTATCTTCATAAGACTGATGAAGGGGCACATTAGGAATGTGTCTTGGGCGATGCCTGTGGCTCAGTGGGTAGGGCGCCAGCCCCATATACCAAGGGTGGCGGGTTTGAACCTGGCCCGGGGTCAAACTGCAACAAAAAATAGCCAGGCATTGTGGCGGGTGCCTGTAGTCCCAGCTACTTGGGAGGCTGAGGCAAGAGAATTGCCTAAGTTCAAGAGCTGGAGGTTGCTGTGAGCTGTGACACCACAGCACTCTACTAAGGGTGACAAAGTGAGACTGTCTCTTAAAAAAAAAAAAAAAAGGAATGTGTGTGGCTGAGCACAACAGGAAATTTACTATATGAGGGTTTGTTTTTCTCACCTAATACGAAGTCCTGAAGTAGGTACCAGGGCTGGTATGGTGGCCTCCATGATACTAACAGGGATGAAGCTATTTCATTTTTCTTTCCTTTCTTTTCTCCACAGTGTAAAGAGTTCAAAACAATTTAAAAAACATATAATAAAGAGTTCAAGAAATTATGTGTAAGTTAGGTAAAAAGTAGTTAAAGTCAATGAATTTCTGTTCAAGGAATTTTACACGTGATTTTTTTCACTCTCTACCAAGGTCACCTTAGTTCCTCCAAGGAGTCAAGATTTATCTTCAAGATAGCCCTTTTCAATATGCTTAATTCCCAGTTGTCCTATCATTCCTACATAACAATCGTATAAATGTAACTTTACATTTTCAGATCATCTATGAGTTACGAGTGAGTCCTGGAGCCAGCCTCCCTGAGTTAACTGCACTCCACACAAACCCGCTGGTTGTTAGCAACCCAGGTTTACAATGTGAACTAGATAGGCCCAGCACATTTGCAATGCTTAGAAGTTCTAGGTAGGCATTGTGGTCAGTGAGAATTTGTAGCTGTTATAAAATTTCACTGATTACCAATGAAATAGCTATGAGGAAATCACATGTGGCTTGCATTGCATTTCTGTTAGACAGTGCTCATCTAAGCAATGGAAGTAAAACCAGTCAAAGTTAGTCATGTGCCCATACCCAGAGTCAGTATGGAAGGGAACTACCTACCAAGGGCATGAATCCCAGCGATGTAGTTCACTGGGGGCCATCCTGTAAATGTACACCATAAAAAGAAAGAAGAGAGAATGAATATGGAGTTGGCCATTTGTATGTTTGCCACAATCAGTTTAGCATTAGAAAAAGAGAAATAGAACATATTTGGGTGCATTGCATGTACATGATACACATAAATACATACTTAAAAATATATGTATTTACATACACATGGGACACAAAGAAAGATGTATTTCATATTCTGGAGCACTTCTGGGTGCTAATGCTTTGATTCTATGGCAGAGTTTTTTGGTATATGTCCTGCTGACCCCCTTCCATGTCAGAAGCTGTGTGATAGGGACACATCCTGTCCCCCGGGGCATAAATGCTGCAGCACCGGCTGTGGTTACATCTGCCGTGGAGACATTCAGGGAGGTATGTTTGCTCTTGGGGGATGAAACCCTTGAGTATTTCCTGAGTCCCAGAGTTGATTTGGATGGGAGCCACCTGTGGAGGCCTTCTCTTTCCCTTCCTGGGAGGAGCCTGAATTCTCATTCTTCCTGTTTCTCTAATCCCCCCAACCCAAGGCAACAGCCTCCCACCAGGGCCAAGGAGCCAATGTTGTCGTTAAAAGAACTGGGCAGGGGGTGGGGAGGGTAGTTCGAGAAACTCCTAGGCTGGGCGGCAGGCACTGTGGCTTCTGGTCTTGATTTTGCTATAGATTTGCTCTGCGATCTTGAATAAGCAAATCTTTCTTTTTGAGAACAAGTTTCTTCATCTGTAAAATGAAGAAGTTGCCCAAGGTCACTAGTTTTCAGATCTAGTTTTTTACCCAAAGCTTCCTCCCTACCCTAAATGAAATCTTAGTTGGAAGCAACATACATATAACAGATAAAAGCATTTCTGTTCTCATTCCCTTGTTTCTTCAACTAAAAAAAAATATTTTTGAGCATTCATTTTGTGCCAGGCACTATGGAACCCCATTAAAGAATTATTGACCCAGATGTTGTCTTAATCCCCATTAAGATTCCAAGGCAATGCTCAAGGTGTTGGGTACATACTCTTGTCTTTATGTAACTTTAGCCTGTCAGGGGAGATAGCCTGTCAATTAAATAATGAATTATGACAAAGTTGGATGGGAGGAGGCATACAGGGTGCCACAGGTACACACAGCTCAGGCACCCAACCTCATGCTTGGTGGTGGAGAAGGCCTCCCCGAGGAAGTGACTCTATGAAGCTTAAGCATAGTGGGAAAGGGTGGTGGTCTGGGACCCTTGTCCATTCTGTACTGCACCCAGCCCCACCCCCCAACCTGCAGGGCTATTAACCCCTGAGTTACTTCTAGTGAACTCCTTTGGGACACTGTTTGAAAACCCTTGCTTTAGAGGTCTCTTTGGTCCCTACAGATTCTTAGCTCCTCTTGCTTCATGGTTTTCCCCCTAGTTTGGCTAATAATGCCTAGTTAGGGTCAGGGGTTGATTCGCCTGGAGCCTCTGTGTCTAAGTTCTAATGTAGATGGGAACTTGGAGACAGTGGGGCCGACACCCTGTCTCTATACCTGCAGGGCGGGATGGTTCCTGTCCAAATGTTCTGGTTGGCTTGTGCATTACCAGCTGCATCCTGGATAAGAACTGCCCAGCTGGAGAAAAGTGTTGTAAGTCAGGCTGTAGCCGCTTCTGTGTCCTGCCGGTCCGGCAGATCAAAGTAATATTGAATCCCAACTGGACCATCAGTTCTGATTCTGGTTCAGGTGAGTATAGTCCATTGTTATCAACAATGATAGACTTAACTGCTATGTGCAAAGCACTGGCTTAGGTGCTGGGAAGAGGACTTTTGAAGATTAACAGGCATCTAGTTGGAGAGAAAGATCCTACATCACAGAGCAGAACCCTCATACAAACAGGATGGGCTTAAAGAAGTTCAAAGTGGGTGTTGCTCCCTGGGAAGTCTGGGAGAGATGGGATTTGATCTAGCCCCCAAGGTTAGGCAGATTGTCAAAGTGAGGATAGCACAGAGAACATTCCAGACAGGTAATTGTTAGCAAGGTGGTTGGTGATTGTTAGCAAGGGCACAGCGGGTGGGAATGTATGTGACATGTTTGAGGGGTGGGAGGTCAGGGGAAGGTAGATAAAGGAACAGACATAGCTCCTGTTTTTTTTTTTTCTCTTTTGGCTGGGGCTGGGTTTGAACCCGCCACCTCCAGCATATGGGGCCGGCACCCTATTCCATGAGCCACAGGCGCTGCCCAGGAGCCATTAAGACTTTTGAGAGCAATATACAAGCTTCTGTAGGTTGGAGAGGAAAGAAAACAAGTTGAGTGGCTGGAACAAGGAGAGCCCAGCTGACTTGATATTTCTTCTGCTTGCAGAGAATCCAGTGCCCTAGCTGTGATTTGTCCGGAGCATCTTTGGTAACGCCAGAAGGCTTGTCTTAGTGACCAAGAGAGGGTGACATGCTGGGGCCGTGACACTCCCAGGAGCACTCATGGCCCTTCCTGCTCTGTTTCCCCTCCTGCCACTGCCTGAAGCATAGGACAGCCCTGGGATTGGGCAATGGGTGTGTGGTGCTTCTCTTCCCCAATAAAGGCTGGTGCTGACCCTCTGGTCCATGCTGCTTGAGGACTCAGATGACAAAGGAGAACTAGGGTGTCTGAGTGTGACAATAGAATTTATTTTTTTTTTGCAGTTTTTGGCCAGGGCTGGGTTTGAACCCACCACCTCCAGCATATGGGGCCGGTGCCCTACTCCTTTGAGCCACAGGCACTGCCCTATGACAGTAGAATTTGGAGACTAACATATTTAGGAAGGAGGAGTAACCCCTTCTTTCTAAGAACACTGAAAATAGGTGTTGGTGAGATGTGGCTCAGGGAGATGAGTGGAAGCTAAACTGGGGGTGACTTGCCATAGATGTCTTTCTCAAGCTCCAGGGGTGAAGGTGGGAGTCTATCATCCTTCTTTCTGGGCTTCCACTGTGATAAATGAAATGTTCCCATCTTGGACCTTTTTCTTTGAGGGCCTGCCCTTGGTGATAAGAGAAGCAATTTGTCCCTTCCAGGTATCTTTACTACAGGGAAGGGATATACCTAGGTTCTTGAGATCACGGTAATTTAAAAAAAATTTTTTTTAGGCATATAAAATGGATGGTATTCTACATCTTAGAGATCTTTCATGTTATCGTATGTGCTTTTATTTATTTACTTAAAAATGTTGTTTACCTCAGTCTCATTCCTTTTACATGCATACTCTTTTAATATAACTATGAAATGACTAATTTATTTACCTACTTGCTGGACATTTAAATTTTTTTTTTTTTTTTTTGAGACAGAGCCTCAAGCTGTCGCCCTGGGTAGAGTACTGCGGCATCACAGCTCATGGCAACCTCCACCTCCTGGGCTCAAGCGATTCTCCTACCTCTGCCTCCCAAGTAGCTGGGACTACAGGCACCTGCCACAATGCCCGGCTAATTTCTTTTTTGGTTGCAGCCGTCATGGTTGTTTGGTGGGCCCAGGCTGGATTCGAACCTGCCAGCTCAGGTGTATGTGGCTGGCGCCTTAGCCGCTTGAGCCACAGGTGCTGAGCCATGAAGTCCAGTTTCTTAAGTAGAGTCTAGCAAAAAAGTAGCCTCTCAGTAAATATTTGTTGAATGAATGAAGGAATGAATGTAATTTCTTAATGTATCAATTAAGTAATTGCTGAGCTGCAAGTGATAGGAAACCTAACTGGTGGTTTAGCCAACAAAGACGTTTAATTTTCTTACATTGGAGTGTGAGAGAAGTGGTATGAAGCTGGTTGAGTAGCTTAGCCATGACCCCAACCACCAGGCTCACTCCTTCCTTCTCCATCAGCCTCAAGGTCTTGGCTTTTGTCCTTGTGCTATTCACCTCATGGGTACAGGACGGTTGCTGCAGCTCTGTCACTGCAGGAAGAAGCTGTGTGTAGTAGGCAGTGGCAAAAGGCCCTGACTTCAAATGGCACTCTCTTTTAATCATTTTTCTCTCAGAAGTTGCCTCAGAGTGGCTGGGAAAGCAAATATCTACAAAAGGAAATGGGAAAACCTGGCTTAAATTAATCATGCTTCATCCCTGGGGCTGGGGGAGGGGCCTACTTAGAAATAAAAATTAAAGTTCTATTAATAAGGAAAATGGAAAGAATGCTTTAGGGGTAGATAGGCAATAAATAGCATGTGCCATGCTGGCTCAAAGGGCTTATGCATTTAAAATTTGGATTGAGATTGCTAGGTAGGCAATCTTGCTAGCAATCTCAATCCAAATTATAACAAGGAAAAAAGAAGATACCAGTGTTCACCTGAATATCACAAAAATGCTTTGGTAATAACCCACTTTGATGGAAAAAGGTGAAGTATAACTTTATTTTATCTTATTTTATTTATTTATTTTTTTAGAGACAGAGTCTCACTTTATCACCCTCGGGAGAGTGCTGTGGTGTGACAGCTCACAGCAACCTCCAACTCCTGGGCTTAGGCGATTCTCTTGCCTCAGCCTCCTGAGTAGCTGGGACTACAGGTGCCTGCCACAATGCCTGGCTATTTTTTGTTGCAGCTTGGCTGGGGCCGGGTTTGAACTGGTCACCCCTGGTATATGGGTCTGGCGCCCTACCCACTGAGCCACAGGTGCCGCCCTGAAGTATAACTTTAAAAGAAACAACTCCCTTCCCCCATTTCCTGTCACTACTTTGTTTTTGTACCCTTCCCCCTTCCTTGCCTCTGATTTCACACTGGCCTGGGAAATTCTGGTTTTTGTTGGTTCAGAACAGTCATCTCTTTGAGTAGAGTAGATAGGTAGGTCAGTGTTGCCTGGAAAACAGTGGCTGGCATGACCCTCACAGTGGACATTCCAGGCTCATATTGCTGGGAAGCGCTGGTGTTGAGTGATGGGGCTGCTGAACATTTTGGCAGCTCCCCCTGCCATTGTTGTGCTTATCATTTTATTGTTTATTTGAAAAATAAAAATAATACCTGCACGTGGTTTAAAACTATCAGCATGGTAGAGGTTTCAATGAAAAAACATCTTAAAATGCTATAGGATGACTTTCTACCAGGGTACAGAGGGGGGTGTGAGTCTTGGGCACAGGGGAGAGGTTGGGCAAGGGGAGAGGGCCCCCCCTCAGAGCTTCACTTCCCATCTGGAGCAGCCCACCCCATGAGATGGGCGCTGCTGACCTGTTTACAGGTAGTGACATTTAGAGCGCGCAAGAGGAGAGACAGAATGTAGAAATATTAAGTTTGACTTGGGGGTTGTGTTGGAGCTGACAGTCTAAGTTTTGCCCCTACCCTCTCGCCCTCGGTAGAGTAACGTGGCGTCACACAGCTCACAAGCTCACAGCAACCTCCAACTCCTGGGCTTAGGCGGTTCTATTGCCTCAGCCTCCCCCAGCTATTTTTCTGTTTTGCAGTTCGGCCGAGGCCGGGTTTGAACCTGCCACCTGTGGTATATGGGGCTGGCGCCCTACTCGATGAGCTAGAGGCGCCGCCCCGCCCTCAGGTCTTTCTGAGCAGCTTTCTCTACAGTTGTACTCTAAACCAAAGAAGGTTTCAGAACCTTTCCTTCCTAAGAGTTTAAGTCCATTTCAGCCTTGGCTCTGGGGAGCAGATCTCAGCAGACCCCGGTCCTACCCTTTAACCTGACATCCTGAAATTAGCCTCTGACCAGGCTGAACGGCCACGCTCCTCCCCTTCCCTGATCCTCGGTTTCCTCACAAAGGCAGGAATGTCTGGGGCTCTGCCATTCTCCAGCATGGACTCACAGGGCCTGTTCTTTAGTCAGAGCCAGTGGGGTTTTGCAGCTCCATTCTTCTCTGCTCCTGTTCTTGACCCCGAAGTTTGTAGAAATCTCTGACCCCATAGGTGCCTCTAGCTTCAGCAATACCATGGGCCCCGCAGCTTCTCGCTGCTGCTGTCCTGGGTCTCACCACTCTCTGCGGTGGGGCGTGAATGTCACTGGTAAGTGAAGTATGTGGTGTGAGAATGGGGGGAGGCTCCGCACGTAGCTTGCAGGGGGTTCGTTTTTGAGTTGAAGACTGTCTTCCATTTACTACCAAGTCCGTTACTTTTGTTAAGGGGATTGGTGCCGAGAAGATCAGTTCCACACAGATTCAAAAACAAGGAAGAAGAAGCCCCCATGTGAGTGAGTGGGAATTCTTTGCTGGGCACTTTCTTCTCAGAGCCACTAGAGGGCAGCAGAAGTCTATAAAATAACATTCTAAAAGTCGATAAAGGAAAAATTTACTGTCTATTGTCTGAGTTCCTGGGTCCCTGGTGAATTGCACTTAATAAATTAACACCTAACATTATGCCTTCCTTTTTCACTTGATGTGGCATGCTTCTTCATTTCTGATAACATTTATCTCGGAGAGGGGGATTATTCATCATGTACCAACGTTTCAGTCACAAGGCCATGGGGTCAAGTTCCTTGTGAAACTCAAAATTGGGAAAAAGTTCTCTCTTTGTGAGCTAACCTGAGAACAGGCAGGTAGATAACTTGCTGATAACCTGTCTTGCCAGCCTCGGTGGCAGGTGCTTTCTAGAGCTGATGGTTTCATCTTTGCATTGGCTGTCAATATACCAAGAGCCGGGGAATTGGTGTGTGGTCTGGGTTTGAATCTAAACTCTTTTCTTTTTTTTCTTTTTGAGACAGAGCCTCAAGCTGTCACCCTGGATAGAGTGCTGTGGAATCACAGCTCACAGCAACCTCCAATTCCTGGGCTCATGCGAGTCTCCTGCCTCTGCCTCCCAAGTAGCTGGTACTACAGGCGCCCAATGCCCAGTCAATTTTTGGTTGCAGCCATCATTGTTGTTTGGTGGCCCGGGCTGGATTCAAACCCACCAGCTCAGGTGTACATGGCTGGCACCTTAGCCCATTGAGCCACAGGCGCTGAGCCTGAATCTAAACTCTTCTGGTGCTAATTACCTCTCTGCAAAATGGGGCTAATCACACTACCTACCTCCAAGTATTGCTGTGAAAAGTCAGCATATAAAGGAAACTCTTAGTACAGAGTCTGGCACAAAATAAACACCAAAGAAATGTTCAGTTACTCTGACAAAATCTCTTCCTGCTACCTTCTTTTTTTTTTTGCAGATTTGGCTGAGGCTCGGTTTGAACCCACCACCTCTGGTATATGGGGCTGGTGCCCTGCCCCGTGAGCCACAGGCACCACCCCTGCTACCTTCTTTTATTACTGGACTTTGTTCTTTTTCACTATTGGTTTACTGATTTTCAATTTCATATAATCTATTTTATTTATTTTTGTGACAAGAGTCTCACTCTGTCACCCTCAGTAGAGTGCTGCGGTGTCACAGCTCACAGCAACCTTGAACTCTTGTGCTTAAGCGATTCTCTTACCTCAGCCTCCCAAGAAGCTGGGACTACAGGCTCCTGCTATAACACCTGACTATTTTTTTTTTTTTGGTTGTGGTTGTCACTGTTGTTTGGCAGGCCCGGGCAGGGTTCAAACTGGCCAGCTCCGGTGTATGTGGCTGGCGCCCACTCTGCTGAGCTACAGGTGCCGAGCCCATATAATCTATTTTATAGTATTAAGTTCCCTGAATCCTGTTTGGAAAAAGGTGAGGGTAAAGATAAATGAGAGGTTCGCCTCAGCAGAATTCTTGAGCAGAAAGAAACATCTAGAGTGGCACTCTCCAGTAGAAATAGGATGTGAGTCATGTATGTAATTTCAAATAGTCTAGTAGCCATATTAAAAAAGTAAAAAGTTTGGTGGTTCCTCAAAAAGTTAAACATAGAATTACCATAAGACCTGGCAATTCCACTCTCAGGCACATACTCATAAGAATTGAAAACGTGTTCAAACAAAAACTCATTCCCAAGTGTCCAGAGAAACACTATTTACAATAGTCAAAAGGTGGAATCAACCCAAATACCTATCAACTGATGAATGGGTAAACAAAATGTGATCTCTCCGTGCAATAGAATATTGGAATGAAGTACTAATAAACACTACGAGTGAATCTTTTTTTTTTTTTCCCGGAGACCTAGTCTCTCTCTTTTGCCCTGGGTAGAGTGCCATGGTATCCTCATAGCTCACAGCAACCTCATATTATTGAGCTCAAGTGATACTCTTGTCTCAGCCTTCCTAGTAGCTGGAACTGTAGGCTGATGCCACTGTGCCCAGCTAATTCTCTAATTTCTCAATTTCTGTCTCTCTCTTATTTTTTGAGACCGACTCTCACGCTTTTGCTCTTGGTAGAGTGCTGTGGCATCACAGCTCACAGCAACTTCAAACTCTTGTGCTCAAGAGATTCTCTTGCCTCAATCTCCCTAGTGGCTGGGATTGCAGACACCCGCCCCAACGCTCGGATACTTTTAGAGACAGAGTCTTGCTTTTGCTTAGCCTGGTCTTGAACTCCGGAGCTCAAGCAATCCACTCCCTTTGGCTGCCCAGAGTGCTAGAATTATAGGCGTGAGCCACTGTGCCCAGCTTTAATTTTTCTATTTTTAGTAGAGACAGGGTCTCTCTCTTTCTCAGGCTCGTCTAATGCCTTAAGACAGTTACTTTTCATATTTTGTTGAAATAATATAAGTTTTACTTGCGAAATAGTTGTTCTAATATAAAATGTTGTGCCATTACCAGAACCATAATTCTTTGAATGGCCCTTTAAAAATATTCTTGGGGGGCTAGGCATGATGGGTGGCTCACACCTATAATCCTAGTACTCTGAGAGGCTGAGGTGGGTGGATTGCCTGAGCTCAAGAGTTCGAGACCAGCCTGAGCAAGAGCAAGATCCCATCTCTAAAAAAACTAACTGGCGTTGCAGGCGCCTGTAGTTTCAGCTACTCAGGAGGCTGAGGCAAGAGCATCACTCGAGGCCAAGAGTTTGAGGTTGCTGTGAGCTATGATGCCATGGCACTCTACCAAGGGTGCAAAATGAGACTTTGTCTCAAAAAAACTCCCCAAACAAAAACCATTATTCTCCTTTTTGAAACCCTCTTTTTTTTAGGTCAGAGTTGGACTAGATGAACTTTTAGGTCATTTTCATCCATAATACTGACAAAAGGATTGGTGAAGTTGAGCTAAAACTACAGTATGAGTAATAATGTGAGACAGATGTGAGAAATTTGAACATTGTGTAGAATTAAGATTTTATCCATAGACACTGCATGCCCTAGATCACAGACCACAAAATAGAAATGGCACTTGAACACAATTATTCCAGGAACAGCAGATAGATTAAAGAGGTTTGGAAATGGTCGGATCATGAATGAGGCTGGTGGAAGACTCTGACAGGATGGAACTGGTGTCCGGGTGCTAGGAGTGGAAATGATGAGGAGGGCGGGATCCACCAGACTTGTGGAAGGTCAGATTTGGGAAGGGTTAGAGGTTTTCTCCTAGTATGTTAATCCCCCAACTCGGGATGGAATGGAAGTGTTAGTGGGGAATATACCAGTCTTATGATGATCATGGGATTTTTCCGTTTTTCTATCTTTTCTCAGAATCTGCTCTGTACCCAGATGTGAGGGCAAAATGCATTGTGTATCCCTTGAATGACAGCCAAACTTTGTGCCACATTCCAAGGCCTGCTTCACCAAATTCTTTCTCTTGGAACACCAAAGAATCATTCTTTTTTTTTTGAGACAGAGCCTCAAGCTGTCACCCTGGATAGAGTGCTGTGCCATCACAGCTCACAGCAACCTCCAATTCCTGGGCTCAAGCGAGTCTCTTGCCTCTGCCTCCCAAGTAACTGGGACTACAAGTGCCCACCCACAACGCTCGGCCAGTTTTTGGTTGCAGCCGTCATTGTTGTTTGGTGGGCCCAGGCTGGATTCGAACCCGCCAGCTCAGGTGTACGTGGCTGGTGCCTTAGCCCAGTGAGCCACAGGCGCTGAGCCCAAATAATCATTCTTTTTTCTTTTCTTTTTAGAGACTAAGTCTCATTTGCCACCCTCAGTAGAGTGCTGTAAAGTCATAGCTCACAGGAACTTCAAATTTTGGGGTCCACTGATTCTCTTGCCTCAGCCTCTGAGTAGCTGAGACTACAGGTGCTGCCACAATGACCAGCTGTTTTTAGAGGTGGGATCTTGCTCTGGCTCAGGCTGGTCTCGAACCCATGAGCTCAGGTAATTCACTCGCCTTGGACTCCCAGAGTGCTAGCCAATGGCCCCAAAGAACCATTCTTTTTTTTTTTTTTTGAGACAGAGCCTCAAGCTGTCACCCTGGATAGAGTGCCGTGGCATCATAGCAACCTCCAATTCCCAGGCTCAAGCGAGTCTACTGCCTCTGCCTCCCAAGAAGCTGGGACCACAGTCGCCCGCCAACAATGCCCGGCCATTTTTTGGTTGCAGCCGTCATTGTTGTTTGACGGGCCCAGGCTGGATTCGAACCTGCCAGCTCAGGTGTATGTGGCTGGCGCCTTAGCCCGTTGAGCCACAGGCGCCAAGCCCCAAAGAATCATTCTTAAACCATTTTTATTTTTCCATCTTTCTTTTTTGTTTTGTAGAGACAGAGTCTCACAGAGTGCTGTGGTGTCACAGCTCACAGCAACCTCCAGCTCTTGGGCTTAGGTGATTCTCCTGCTTTAGTTTCCTGAGTAGCTGGGACTACAGGCACCCACCACAATGCTCAGCTATTTTTTGCAGTTTGGCTGGGGCTGGATTTGAACCTACCACCCTTGGTATATGGGGCTGGCGCCCTAGCTACTGAGCCACAGGTGCCGCCCTTTTCTGTCTTTCTTAAACTAGTTTCAGGGAAGGTACAATAGTCAGTGTTCTGCTTTTGGTATGTACCTTAAGACTTGGTTTTACATGCTCCTCTTTTATGAATGATAGTCTTCCCAAAACTTCCTACTTGAATTTAATGTGAAATCCACTTGGGCTTCTTATGGACTTATGCCCTGTGTTGGTCCTTGGGCCTGTAGTTCTGTTTTTTTTTTTTTTTGAGGCAGAGTCTCACTTTGTCGCCCTCAATAGAGTGCTGTAGTGTCACAGCTCACAGCAACCTCCAGCTCTTGGGCTTAGACGATTCTCTTGCCTCAGCCTCCCAAGTAGCTGGGGCTACAGTTACCTGCCCCAATGACCAACTATTTTTTTTTTTGCAGTTTGGCCAGGCTGGCTTCAAACTTGCCACCCTCAGTATATGGAGCCTGCGCCTTACTCACTGAGCGCTGCCCAAGTGTGTAGTTCTGTGTGGAGGCCTGCAGACCACATATGGCTTTATGCCTTTTTTCTGATCTTTGTAGGTATTTGTGAAAATCCTGCTTCAGCACCACAGACAGCACACACAAACCCTTTTTTACAGGCAAATTCAGGATTGAGTAAGAAGTAAACTTGGGCAATTATTCAAGTACCCAGAAGAAATATGAGAACGTGAAGCTGGGATGAACTTTGGGTTGTCAGTGTCTCCAATTCTTTGTCTCCAGAGAGTATTTTACTTATAGTAATTCTGTGGTCTAGAATAGAGTTTTGAAAGAATTTCAAGTCGTGCCAAGGAGATATTGATAATAAACCTTCACACTAATGGACTCATTATACAACTGATCTATCTGTGGCACCTGAGACACCAGAGACATTTTCCTAGAATATGAGCATTGTTGGGGTCGAATGCCTGTTAATTTTTTTTTTGTTTTTTAGGCAGCGTCTCCCTCTGTCACCAGGCTAGATGCTGTGTCTCAGCCTAGCTCACAGCAATCTTAAACTCCTGGGTTCAAGGGATCCTCCTGCCTCAGCCTCCCGGGTAGCTAGGACTACAGGTGCCTGCCATGATTCCTGGCTAATTTTTTCTATTTTATTTTCTATTTTATTTATTTATTTATTTAGACAGAGTCTCACTCTGTCACTCTGGGTAGAGTGCTGTGGTGTCTTAACTCACAGCAACCTCAAACTCCTGGGTTCAGGCAATTCTCCTGCCTCAGCCTCCCAAGTAGCTGGGACTACAGGAACCTACCACAACACTTGGCTGTTTTTTTTATTTTTAGTTGAGATGGGGTCTCACTCTTGCTCAGGCTGGTTACAAACTCCTGAGTTCAAACAATCCACGTATCTAAGCTCCCAGAGTGCTAGGATTATAGGTGTGAGCCACTCTGCCTGGCCTAATTTTTCCATTTTTAGTAGAGATAGGGTCTCTTTAGTAGAGATGGGGTCTCTTGCTCAGGCTGGTCTTGAACTCCTGAGCTCCAAGAGTGCTGGAATTATAGGCATGAGCCACCACGCCTGGCCAAATGAAAGAATTTCACCACGCCTGGCCAGTTATGTGGAAATTCACTAGGATTAGTGATAAAACCCAGAAAAAACTCAGTTTTGGCAAGTTATGCCAAGGAGATATCATTAATAAACCTTCACACAAACTGACTCAATACATGGATAGGTTGGTGTCTGCAGAGAGGTCATCTGTAGTTTATGTAGGAAGAATCTAGGTTGGAAGAGATGAATGAATTCAGACCAGAGCTGACCATACAGGAAATTTTTAGTTAAAATTTATGATTCAGTATGAAAGGTAAACTTGAAAGGAAATTAGTGAGAATTCTCAATTGAAAATGTTCTAGAAATAGTCAAGTTTATTTACTCAAGATGATTTTGGCATATAGAATACTCCTTTTTTCCTCCTTCTGCCACACTGAACGTCCAGTCTTCAAGAATCTCTGTCACTGTTTAATACATAAAATTTAGTGATTACTATGTTCATTGGTTAAAGACCAACAATCAATGGGTTCTTAACATCTCAGCATAATGTCACAGCTGTCTTTAATGCTAATATCCCTCTGGATCCATAAATCTGTTTATAAAATATTAAAGAGCAAGTATCGTGCCAGAGTCTGAGAATATACACATTATTAATAATAAAGTGATGTTTCTGTTCTTGAGTATAAAACCATTGTTTAGCTATTCCCTATAGATTCCAAGCCATGATCCTTGTCTTCACCTGCTTTCCTGACATTCTTACAGCCTTTCTTTGGACTGTTAAACAGTTGGACAACATTAAAATAAAATGTTATTTTATTGTTACAATAAAATGTTGGATAGGAGCTCAAAGAGTTGAGGCCGTCATGGTAGTACTGAGATGGTAGAGGACAGCCAGTGGACTCCATATCCTTCTGCTGAGTAAATTTGGACAAGTCATTAGTCTCCCTGAGTTTGAATTTATTTTTTTTCCGAGTTTGAATTTTTAGGATTTTTTTTTTTTGAGACCGAGTCTCACTCAGTCACCCTGGGGTTGAATGCCATGCCATCATAGCTCAAAACAACCTCCAACTCTCTTTTTTTTTTGAGACAGATTCTCAAACTGTCACCCTGGGTAGAGTACTGTGGCATCACAGCTCACAGCAACCTCAAACTCATGAGCTTAAGCGATTCTCTTGCCTCAGCCTCCCGAGTAGCTGGGACTACAGGCACCTGCCACAAAGTTCGGCTACTGTTTGGTTGCAGCTGTCATTGCTGTTAGGCGGGCCGGGCTGGATTCAAACCCGCCAGCTCAGGTGTACGTGGCTGGCGCCTTAACCCGTTGAGCCACAGGCGCCGAGCTGACCTTGAATTTTTAATTTGAAATGAGAGTCTTGCTATGTTTCCCAGGCTGGTCTCAAATTCTGGGCTCAAGCAACCCTTCCTTCTCATCTTCAAGAGTAGCTGCCGGGTGGCTCCTGTGGCTCAGCGAGTAGGGTGTCGGCCCCATATACCGAAGGTGGCGGGTTCAAGCCCGGCCTCGCCGAACTGCAAAAAAAAAAAAAAAAAAAAATAGCTGGGCGCTGTGGCGGGCGCCTGTAGTCCCAGCTACTAGGGAGACTGAGGCAAGAGAATCGCTTAAGCCCAAGAGCTGGAGGTTGCTGTGAGCAGTGTGACGCCACGGCACTCTACCCAGGGCGATAAAGTGAGACTCT
>CAUYON010096302.1:0-19057 GCA_963573935.1 Arctocebus calabarensis
ATTGTAAATGCAGTCAGTCTGGATTGTGGATGAGTTGGAGTTCTAGACTTCCAATCCTGGGCAGGGGGTGAACTGAAGTATCAAGGTGGCAAGGAAAACATTTATAACACCAATCACATTAATAGCAAATGGGCTAATACATGCGTACAAGGGCTACCAGACACCTAAGCCGACAGATGTGTCCACAGTCAGAAACATTGACATACAAACAAAACATAACAAACAAGCAGCCAATCACAGAACAACAGCTAAGAAGAAAAGAAAAAAAAGAATTCTACAATAAACATGCTTCTGATAAAATACTTGAGAATAGCGAAGAAGAAAAGCCTCTAGCAAATGTGATATAAGCACTCTTAGAAGCTATAAGAAGGGAGGGAGAGGAGGGGGAGAGAGAACAAAGAAATTAACATGAGAGAGGAAGAAGAAAGTTCAGTTGAGAATAGGAGGTAATAAAAATAGCCTAAGAAAAGAAAGTGAAGTAAAGAGTTATTTGTCAATAGCACCTCCAAGAAAAGGATATTCAAAAAAAAGAAAAAAAATCTCAAAAATATTATTATTCTTATATGTATATAGAATTGCAGTCCAGTCCAGCAACAACGATCTGCTGTGAGAGGGGAGCGGGGGAGCCGGGCTTGTGGTGACTGTGGGGGAAGGGGGCTCGCGGTTGCTGCAGATCTCTGGGGGCTGCTGCAGTGTCGGTGGCAGTGGTGTCACTATTCACGGGGCAGCGGTACCACGGCTCACAGTAGCAGCGGCTTCAGAGTGACTGCAGCAGCACCAGCAGGGGCGGTTGCTATGGCCGCGGCGCCCAGCGGCTGTGAAGGCTGGAGGGGAGGGGGCTTCACGGGGCTGTTGGTGGGAACTTGAACTTCAGTTATTCTCCAGGTGAAGTGCTCGGGGGCCTTCCTCGCCAGCTTCCACAGCTCAAAGTGTCTTTTCCGCCCCTCTCAGGCTTCACTAGGGTCCCCGCCTAGTGTAACACTGGCTGGTCACCCATTCTTTCTCTCTCTCTTTGATCTGGGGAAAAGGTGCTCTCCATTTTGGACATTCCAATGTGTCAGTCCAGCAGAGTCCAGACCCCTCGGCTCACACCAGGGCTGCCCAGGTCTCCGTGTTTCCTAGCAGTGCCTCTTTCTGATCATCAAACTCTGAGTTCCATGCTTCAGTGGAATTTTCTCCGATTAGAGCTTGTGTGTTGGGACCTGCTGTCCTCCCTGTGGGAGGGGCCGGCTGCCCCTCCGCAGGGCAGGGAGCAATGGTTTGAAACCAACAGTTTCCATGGTTAAGAACTATATTTCAAATGCGCCAATCCTCCCGATCTCTGTGTCTCACTAGCTGCCTATCCACTCAAGTAGTTCACACGGGGAAAGATCCAGAGCTCCCACCCTCTCACCCGCAGACCGGGGAGAGATGGGCTACGGGACCATCTCCGGCCACCATCTTCCAGCACCTCCTGAAATCTCCATATTTTTAAATGGATGAATACTCACTAATACTTGTTATCATCTGTCTCCTGGAAGTCTTAGTGAGGCTATAGACTTTCTAATGGGTATGAAGTACTATGTCATTATAGTTTTGATTTACAATTCTCTGATGGTTAATGATGTGGAACATCTTTTCATATGTTGTTTAGCCATTTACATGTCTTCTCTGTTGAAATGTCTATTAAAATGTGTTTACTATTTAGAATTTGGATTGTCTTTTTATTATTGAGTTATAATCATTCTTTATATTTTGGAGATATAAGTCCTTGTCAGATATATAATTTTCCAAATATCTTCCATTCTTTGGATTGTCTTTTTTAAAATAATTTTATTAAATCATAATTCTCTACAATGGTACAATCATAGGGCACAATGTGTTTCATATACAATCAGAAATATTTTGATCATACCGTTACAGATAGACTTCATGGCACTTTCTTGATCACTATATAAAGACATTGATACTCTACATTTAATAAGTTTCACCAGTATCCTGCCAAGATGCACTGTAGGTGTGATCCATGACTCCTTTTTCTTTTTAATTTTGTTTAATTTAAAGAGAGTTGAGCCCACGGGTTCGGGTTGGCCTCAATCTGGGGCTGAGGTACATCTCTCAGTGGCCACAACCTACAAAGAGACCCGGCCATTCCTGGTCATGCCCTGCTTGTTTAGGTTGTCCCACTCTGAGGAGAATTCCTGGATATCTCACTGGGGCCTCCAGATGTTACAGGGTGTGAGCTTGAAAAGACCAACAGAGACACCAATTAAATAGAGCCAATTTAGGAGTCTTTATTCGGTTGGCCAACTGACTTCCCCTCTATGTGGATACAGGGGGAATGGTACTGGTCATGAAAAGGGAAGGGTTTTATATAGGGTAAATTATCTATACTATCAGGGGCTACATGCAGTCCAGTCAGCAATCAAGCAACCAACTTTCATAATCGGTTTGTTACAGAAGCAGAAAACAGCATTATGGCACTTGCAGTTACAGCGATCACAGGACTGGATAGGGAAACCATTTTATTTCTGGACAATGGGTCAGGCCATAATTACAGCACCACACTGGAGGCTACTCTTGTTCCTTAATTTTATTTTTGCTACTCTACTTCCTTCTCTCAAGCAAGGGAAGGGATTACAGGTGTTTTCTTGTCCCACCTCAGCAAGAGGCTTCTCTGTGTAGGCTTTCTGTACAATGGTGGGCATACCCCACCAACAGAGGATCAGACCCCATGTCATAGACAAACATGTATCCCACAGGCATGATGTCTCTGAGGGTGTATTTATAGATTCATTTATAAGGAGTTTAGTCGACACAGAATCAAAACAAAGCCTGACATTCACAAGCTTTCTAAAATCCATCTCTATGATATTTAAGTTGTATTGCTTGTTGGCATAAAGCCAGCACTTTTTTTTCTTTTTCTTTAGAGACAGAGTCTCAATTTATCACCCTCAGTAGAGTGCTGTGATGTCACAGCTCACAGCAACCTCCAACTCCTGGGCTTAGGTGATTCTCTTGCCTCAGCCTCCTGAGTAGCTGGTACTACAGGTGCCCACCATAACACCTGGCTATTTTTTTGTTGTTGCATTTTGGCTGGGGCCGGGTTTGAACCCACCACCCTAGATATATGGGGCCAGTGCCCTACCCACTGAGCCACATGCACCACCCAAGGCATGCAAACTTTAATTGAACTTAATAAGTATTTACACCATGATACTACCCATAATAATAACCTTAATATAGCAAAACTTCATCAAAAAATTCAAACTCATCTGAATGTTTATGGTTCTACTCAACTTGCTAAAGATATTTTTGATAAATTACAGTCTTTTAATCCTTTAGAAAAAAATTGAGCATTTTACAATAACATTATTTATATTAAGAACTTTAATATTATTTTTATTTTATGTCTTCCCAGTCTTCTGCAGAGCCAGAACCAAAGGATTCCTCCAATTTAAGGCAATCCATTCATAAGTCAAAGGAAAGGAGGAGATGTGGACATGGGTTGTGAGACTGGCAGGGTCCTCTTAGCCTGGGGAACATTCAGAGAATAAACCCCCAACTGCTTCTCCTCCATTCCCAAAGCAGCCATATTCCTTTCTTCTTGTTCCCTTTGCCAGAAGTCATGTAGCCCTTTCTTTGTCTAGTTAACTATGCAGAGATCCTTGAGATATCTCCCTTCTTTGTCCTTGTCATAGGCTAACAAAGTTAAGTAGTAATCACTAAGTCACATAGTTCTTCCTTTGTTTTGTTAACTATGCTGGGATCCTGGTGATCTGTCCCTTCTTGCTTCTTGTCATGTTAACGAAGCTGGGTAGAAGCCATTAGTGAGATGATTTGTCTTTATTCAAGTTATTTACAGTTTCCAGTCATATTGTAAAACCAAAAATATGTCTTTAGTTTATACTACTTTGCTGTAGAGAATCCTGTACCGATACTATAAAATAAAGCCGATTTTGTGCTTTGGGGCTGGCTGCAACCATCAGCTCAGTCAGCCCTCCCAATCCCATCGTTTGTTTCCGTGTCTTCTCTTATGCTGTATTTTCTTCATTCCCCACGAATTCCACTCTGGTTCATTCCCTTCACCACACTGGTTTACAACAGTCCTGTGGACCACTATTCTTGGCTGATCTCAAGGAATTGGGACAGTCAAAATATGGTGTGGGGTATTATGATGAGTGACCAATTAAACCTGAAAATTGGTTAGGAAACAGAGAAAATGCTAAGTGGGTGATGACATCACAGACATCTAAAAAGTCAGTAACAGGAGTTACAGATGACAGATTCTTGTCTTGGTTGGATTTGGGAAGATGCTGGCAAATATAATGGTCAGATTTTCCCCTGTGATAACACTTTGGGGTAGTTGAACTATTGTGTCATCATGCCATTCTAGGCCATGTGACAAAAGAAGAAAGGGAAAAGGATGGCTAACATCACAGCACTAAAACCTGGCATCTGTGATAAGCCTAAGTATTAAGGGTGTCTGAACAAAGGGGAAACAGGGAACCATCATGGTGCAGCATGTAATATCCCAAATACAGATAATTCTGGCAGTAATGATAAATATGGTAATGATAAAATAGCTATATGAAATATACAACTTGTTGGCTCAGCACCTGTAGCTCAAGTGGCTAAGGCACCAGCCACATACATCAGAGCTGGTGGGTTCGAATCCAGCCCAGGCCTGCCAAACAACTATGACAACTACAACCAAAAAATAGCCAGGCTTTGTGGTGGATACCTGTAGTCCAGCTACTTGGGATGCTGAGGCAAGAGAATTGCTTAAGCCCAGGAGTTGGAGGTTGCTGTGAGGCATGATCCCATGGCACTCTACCCAGAGTGACAGCTTGAGGCTCTATCTCAACAAAAAAAAAGAAAGAGAGAGAGAGAGAGAGAAAGAGAGAGAGAGAAGGAAGGAAGGAAGGAAGGAAGGAAGGAAGGAAGGAAGGAAGGAAGGAAGGAAGGAAGGAAGGAAGGAAAGAAATATACAACTTGTGGGGGGAAGAAAGGTGGGAGGGTTTCACCTTTTTGCATAAAGCAGCAACAGTAACAAGAAAGATTTTTATGATGTTTAAGATGATTATGATCAATAGGGGTATAGATTTTTATTTCGGATTAATCTGAGAGTAGAATTAAATGATTGGGTTACATTCTTTGCATTTGTTAGGTAACGTTCAAGTTGTGGTTGAGCCCTTCACCCAGAAGGTATGTTGAATACCCTTACACATTGTGCCATTAGGTGAGAGCTTGCCAATGCCCCTATTCCTACCCACTCCCAGCCTTGAATTTGTGTTTTTCTCTCATGTGGGCATGTAGTTGTTCATCTAGTTGGTTCATACTAGTATTGAATACATTGGATACTTGCTTTTTCATCCTTGTGAGAAGAATGTTCTTCAATTCTATCCAGGTTAATAAAAGATGTGAAGTCTCCACCATTTTATATGGCTGAATAGTATTCCATGGTATACATATACCACAGCTTATTAAACCATTCATGGGTTGATTCTATGTCTTGGCAATTGTGAATTGAGCTGAAATGAATATGCAAGTGCAAATGTCCTTATGGTAAAATGACTTTTTTTTTTCTTTTGGATAAGTACCTAGTAATGGGAATGCAGGATCAAATAAATAATTTACTTTTAGCTCTTTGAGGATTCTCCAAACCTCTTCCATAAAGGCTGTATTAGTTTGCAATCCCACCAGCAGTGTAAAAGGTTTCCCTTCTCTCCACATCCACACCAGTATCTGCAGCTTTGGGACTTTGTGATAATGGCTATTCTCACCGAGATTAGGTGATATCTCAGGGTGGTTTTGATTTGCACTTCTCTAATGATTAGGGATGATGTGTATTTTTTTCATTCATCTGTCTTCTTCAGAGAAGATTCTGTTCGTGTTTCTTGCCTACTTATAAATGGGATTATTTGTTCTTTTTATGTTGGTTGGTTTGAGTTTTCTGTAGATTCTAATTATCAGCCCTTTGTTAGATTCATAGCATGCAAATATCTTCTCTCATTCTGAAGACTATCTGTTTGATTTAGTTGTTGTACCCTTAGCATTGTGCAGGAGCCAAAAAGCTTGATCATGTCCCATTTATTTGTGGAGTTGCTACAATTGCCAAGGGGGTCTTATTCATAAAATCTTTTCCCAGGCTCATATGTCAGGAGTTTTTTCCACACTTTCATCTAGAATTTTTGTTGTTTCATATCTTAAATTTAAATCTTTTATCCAATCAGATATGGCTCATGCCTGTAATCCTAGCAATTTGGGAGGCTGAGGCTGGTGGATTGCTTGAGCCTAGGAGTTCAAAACCAGCATGAACCAGGGTAAAATCCACTCTTTACTAAAAATAGAAAAATGAGCCAGGCATTGTGGTGGGTGCCTGTAGTCCCAGCTACTTGGGAGGCTGAGGCAAGAGGTTCATCTGAACCCAAGAGTTTGAGGTTGCTATGAGCTATGACACCATGACACTCTACCTGTCTCTCAATAAATGAATGAATGAATAAATAAATAAATCTTTTACCCAGTGAGAGTCAATTTTTGTAAGTAGTGAGAGGTAGGGGACCAGTTTCAGACTTCTACATGTGGCTAACAAGTTCTCCCAGCATCATATATTAAATAGGGATTCTTTTCCCCAGTGTAGGCTTTTGTTTAGTTTATCAAAGACCAAATTACAATAAGTGCCTGGTTTTATCTCTAGGTTCTCTATTCTATTCCATAGATCTATATCTCCTATTTTTGTGACAGTACCATGCTGTTTTGATGACTGTAGACTTGTAATATAACCTGAAGTCTGGTAATTGCTCCGGATTTGTTATCATTTCTTAAAATTGCATTGGCTATTTGGTGCTTTTTTGTGGTTCCATATGAAACGAAGTACTATTTTGATTCTTCCTAGCCATGAGTACAGAATGTTCTTCCATTTGTTAATATCTTCTGCTATTTCTTTTCTCAGGGTTTTGTAGTTTTCTCTGTAGAGATCCTTTAAATCTTTTGTTAGTTACATTCCCAGGTATTTCATTTTCTCTGAAGCTACTGTGAAGGGTATTGTGCCTTCGATTTGATTCTCAGCTTGGCTGTTAATGGCATATATGAAGGCTGCTGATTTGTGGACACTGATTTTGTATCCTGAGGTATTACTGTATTTCTTGATCATTTCTAGTAGCCTTTTGGTATCATCTCTAGGGCAGTGGTTCTCAACCTATGGGTTGCAACCCTTTGGGGGGTCGAATGACCCTTTCACAGGGATTGCCTAAATACATCCTGCATGTCAGATATTTACATTATGATTCATAACAGTAGCAAAATTACAGTTATGAGGTAGCAATGAAAATTATTTTATGGTTGGGGGTTACAAGGAACTGTATTAAAGGGTCATGGCATTAGGAAAGTTGAGAACCACTGCTCTAGGTTTTTCTAAATATAACCTCACATCTTCAGAAAAAAGTGATAGTTTTACTTTCTCTGTTCCTTTTTGAATACCCTTGATATTCTCTCTTGCCTGACTGCATTAGTTAGAACTTCCAGAATTGTGATGAATAGCAGTGTTGATAGTTGACATCCTTGCCTGGTTCCAGTTCTAAGTGGAAATGCTTTCAGTATGACTCCATTCAGTACAATAATGGCTGTGAGTTTGTCTAGATGGCCTCTATCAGTTTGAGAAATGTCCCATCTATGCCTATTTTCTTAAGTGTTCTTGTCAGAAAAGAATGCTGAATTTTGTTAAATGCTTTTTCTGCATCTATTGAGATGATCATACGGTGTTTGTTTTTGCTTCTGTTTATATGGTGAATTACATTTATGGATTTATGTATGTAGAACCCACCTTGCATTCCTGGGATGAAGCCCACCTAATAATGATGTATAATTTTTTTTGCAGTGTTTTTTTGTTTGTTTGTTTGTTTGTTTTTTTGGCTGGGGCTGGATTTGATCCTGCCACCTCTGGCATATGGGGCCAGTACTCTACTCCTTTGAGCCACAGGCATCACCCATGATGTATAATTTTGTTTAATGTGTAACTATGTTCTTTTTGTAGAATTTTATTGGATGTTTTTGCATTGAACTCATTAAGGGTATTTGTCTGTAGTTTTTCTTTTTTGTTGGGTACTTTCCTAGTTTTGGTATCAGGGTGATATTTGCTTCAAGGAACATGTTGTGGAGGAGCCCTTCTTTCTCTATGTTTTGGAATAGGTTCTGCAACATAGTTCCTCTTTGAAGATTTGGTAGAATTTTGGTGTAAAATCATCTGGTCCAGGACTTTTCATTTTTAGAAGATTTTTTTGTTCCTGTTGCAATTTTCATGCTTGATGTTGGTCTGTTCAGAATTTCTAATTTTTCCTGGTTGAGTTTAGGAAGATGGTGTGATTCCAGGTATTGGTCCATTTCCTCTCCATTTTCAAATTTCTGGGCATAGAATTTTTTGTAGTAATCAGTGATAATCATTGGTATCTCTGTAGTATCTGTTTTTGTTTCCCTCTTTTGGTTTTCTGATTGAGGTTATGAGAAATCTTATTTTTCTGTTTCTGGTTAATCTAGTCAAGGGTTTATCAATTTTATTAATCTTTTCAAAGAACCAAATTTTGTTTCACTGGTCTTCTGAATGGTTCTTATGTTCTCAATTTCATTTAATTCTGTTCTATTTTTGATTATTTCTTTTCTTCTGCTAGGTTTGTGATTGGATTACTCTTCCTTTTCCAGCTCCTTGAGATGGTTCATTAGGTTGTTGATTTGCAGTCTTTCTGTTTTTTGGATGTGGGCAATTAATGTGATCAATTTCCTTATTAGAACTGCCTTTACAGTATCCCACAGATTTTGATAGCTTGTTGCTTCATTGTCATTTTGTTTGAGAAATATAATAATTTCCTTTTGTATCTCCTTCTTGACTCTGCTGTTGTTCAGCAGAAGGTTGTTTAGCTTCAATGACTTAATGTGAGGATGAAGATTTTTGTTGGAGTTGAGTTGTACTTTTATACCATAATGGTCTGAAAAGACACAAAGTATAATTTCTATTAATATAATTATAGAATTCTAGTTAGAATATAGAATAGAATTATAGAATTCTAATTATAATAAGTAGAAATTTCTATTAATAATAGAAATTCTAATAATTCTATCAATAGAAATTTCTATTATTTCTATCAATTATTAATAATTAATTTCTATTGTTTTTATTAATAGAAGTTATATCTTGTATCTTTTTGAACCACTACATATCTATTAAGATATGATCAATTTTGGAAGATGATCCATGGGCTGATGAAAAGAACATATACTTACTTTTATTGGGATGGGATGTTCTGTAAATGTCTGTTAAGCCCATTTCTTCTAAAGTCATGTTTAAGTCCATTGCTTCTATGTTTAATTTCTGCTTGGAGGATCTGTTCTGTTCTGTCAGAGGTGTTTTGATGTCTCCAGTTATTATGGTGTTGCAGAATATCCTATTTTTCTGATTGGCTAGGGTTCCTTTTATATATCTGGAAACATTTAAGTTGGATGCATATATATTTAGAATTGAAATGTGTTCTGATTGTATTGTTGCCTTGAGCAATATATGCTCTCCATCTTTTTCTTTCCTCCCTTTTTATTAGTTTAAATCCAATTGTATCTGCAAATAAGATTATAATCACTGTGTTTTTTCTGATTTCCATTTGTCTGAAATATTGTTTTCCAACTTTTCATCCTGAGTCTTGTTTTATCTTTAGAGGTTATATGTGTTCATTTAAGATGGCATATAGTTGGCTTGTGCTTTTTTATCCAGTCATACAGCCTCTGTCTGGATGTGTCTCCTCAGTGGGGAATGCAAGCCATTCACATTTACTGAGATAATTAATAAGTATGGTGGAGCTCTGTTCATGTTATTTTGTGGAAGTCCATTACTTAGTTTTATCACTTGCACCATTGTGGAAGGTAGGCTTTGTCCTTTAGTTTCTAGATGTCTTTACTTTGTTGGTGGTGTATTGTTAGGGTGAGGGTGAGGAATGGGTCTGAGTACTTCCTGCAGAGCTGGTCTTATTGTGACAAATGTCCTCAATGTTTGCATGTCAGTCAAAGATTTGATTTTTTGGGTGGCACCTGTGGCTCAAAGGAGTAAGGCACCAGCCCCTATACTAGAGGTGGCAGGTTCAAACCTGGCCCCGGCCAAAAAAAAAAAACCTGAAAAAAAAAAGATTTAAAAAGATTTCATTTCTCCATTGAATATGATACTTAGTTTAGCAGGATACAGACTCCTGGGCTGAAAATTGTTTTGTTTTAGAAGGTTAAAGGCAGATGACCACTCCCTTGTGGCTTGAAAAGTTTCAGCTGAAAAGTCTGTTGTCACTCTGGTATTTTCCCCCTTGTAGGTAAAAAGTTGCTTATGCCTGGCTGTGTGCAGAATTTTTTTCTTTCATTTTGCCTTTGGCCACATTAATTACAAAGTGTCTAGGAGATTCTATGGTTTGAATTGAGTCATGCTCTGAAACTATTATCTGAATTTCTGGGTGTCTTGCAATGCTTGCGAAATTCTCCACCATGGTGTCTTATAGTAGAGCTTCCATGTTTTTAGGATTCTTCTTCTCCTTTAGGGAGTATATATTTTCATTTAAATTTTATTAAAAAGATAAACTATTTTTCTTGAAGAGATATTTAAGGTCTCTCGGAGGTTCACTTGTCCATTTGTAAGAGCTCAGTATATTCTCTTTGTTTTTCTCACTAGTCTGGAAATCAGGTGGGGGCTGGTTTCACTAAACATGACAAATCCAAGGCTTCACTCCCACAGAGGAATGGGTCACCATTAAGACATCATAGAGCCCCTTACAACAGGGCTTTGGTTGGTCATTAGGATGTTGATTTTTCTAGATGTCACGCAGTACTCAACCTCCAGACTGGATGTGGTGTAATACAATGCCCACTGGGACCTACAACTGCTAGTAGCAAGCTCATGAATAGCAGTTTGTGTCAGACCTGTGCTATCTTTTTTTTTTTTTTTTGAGCCATAAACACAAAGATCACGTATACATTAATGCTTTTATGGGGTACAATGTGCTGATTTTATATACAATTAGGAATGCTTACATCAAACCAGTTAATATAGTCTTCACCTCATTTACTTAATTATTATCTTAAGATATTTATTACTCTATACTTAATGGATTTGACATGTACCCTTGTAATATGAACCATAAGAATGGTCCCACTGTTTACCCTCCTTCCATCGAATCTCCCCCCTCCCCTCCCATTCCCCTCCTCTTCACTCCTTCATCTTGGGCTATAGTTGTGATTTATCATTCTTATGAAAGTGTGAGTGATTACAAATTGGTTTCATAATAGTACTGAGTACATTGGATACTTTTTCCCCCATTCTTGAGAAACTTTACTAGGAAGACTATGTTCCAGCTCCATCCATGTGGTATCTAATGGTATCTAATTCTTTGATAAGTAAGATATTGTAGTCCTATATTCTAGAGCTGGAGCACAGTCAGGGTCCCCCACTACAGAATTTCAAAAGGGCTCAACTTTTGCCTGAAATTAGAGGTCACTCTTATTTAAAGTAGGACAATGCCTTATCCCAGATCAGATTGATATCTTGGCAAGTCTTAGATAAGGTCTTTTCTATAGTATGATTCATCTGTTTAGTTTTTCCAATAGACTGTGCTCTCTAGGCTTAGGAAACACCATGCATTATCTAGGCCACAAAGGCAGCACCATTGTCACTCTGAATGGAAACTGGTATACTTTAAACAAAGGAATAATCTCTTTTATTAAGGCCTTACTGGCTTCAGAAGCTCTTTTTGTCTGGTAAGGAAAGGCTTCAACCAGCCCAAGAAGGTGTCTATAAAAATGAGTAGATATTTAAAATTCTCTTCTGCCCTAGGCATCACAGTGATATCATTTTGCCAGTCCTCTATTGGCCCCTCACCCCTGGCCTGAACTCCTTGTGCTGAAAGGAGAAGGCCAGTTTTAGGGATGTTCTGAGTACAGAGATGAAACTTTTTTATAACCTCCTGAATGATCTTTTTTATATGTGGACCAACAATATATTTCTGTATCCATTGTAGAGTACCATTTCTTCCATAATAGGTGGAATCATGAGTATACCTGACAATTTCATTTATAAGATATTTGGGTACCAAAAACATTCCTGTCTCATTGTATATCCACCCATCGTAAGTCCTGTGATTGGATGGATATACAATGAGACAGGAATGTTTTTGGTACCCAAACATCTTATAAATGAAATTAAACAGAGCACCCCAGTCAAGTGCTGTGTTCAGGTCATCCTCTGAGCGTGTAGGAGGCTCAGGGCCAAGATCTATTTCAGGCATGAAGGGCACCAGTAAAGTCTTGGAGGCCTTTTTTGTGGCCTGATCTGCTTAATGATTGTCCCTTGTCACCAAACTATTTGTCTACTAAAGTCCAAGACAATGCACTATAGCTATTTTCTTCAGGGCAAAAACAGCATCTAGTGAAGCTAGAAGTTCTTTTTTTTTTTTTTGTAGAGACAGAGTCTCACTTTATTGCCCTTGGTAGAGTGCCCTGGCATCACGCAGCTCACAGCAACCTCAAACTCTTGGGTTTAAGCTATTCTCTTCTGGCCACAGCCTCCTGAGTAGCTGGGACTACAGGCGCCAGCCACAATGCCCAGCTATTTTTTTGTTGCAGTTTCGCTGGAGCCGGGTTTGAACCTGCCACCCTTAGTATATGGGGTCCATGCCCTGCCCACTGAGCCATAGGTGCCGCCCCAAAACTAGAAGTTCTTGAGCATATTTTTTCTTTTATTATCAGAATTTATAAGTCTCTTTTCTTTCATGATGTCACCATGAGCATGAACAACAGAAAAATCATGAAGTCCATGTAAATGATCACTCATGTGGCTTTAACTAGTTGGAATGTAAATGGTCATTCACATACCTTTACCTAGTTGGAGTGCCCCAATAAGGGCTATGGATTCTGCCTTCTGTGCTGAGGTTTCTGGGGGAGTGTTTGAGCATCTAGTATTTGTCAATGGGTTACCATCACATACCCAGCTCTCTGTTGTCCCTGATCTATAAAATTGCTTCTCTTGTTAAACATCTGTAGGTCTGGGCTTTTCTAGGGCTATGTCCTAGAAAGTGGTTCAATTATTTGTAAACAGTCATATACAGTTTCAGATGGCATTTGAGGAAGTGAGGTGGCAAGATTTCTAGATCATTCTCAGTGTTATATTTGGGTTGGCCACCAGAGTTCAGCTCACCCTCCCAGAGGTCAGCCATTATTTTTATTTCTGTTTTTATTGTTTGGTATTCACTGACAGTACAAGGAATTAAGTTGCACGGATTGTAGTTGTTAGGTAAAGTCCCTTTTGTAATTGTGTCCTGCCCCCGAGAAGCATACCATACACTGTGACCCCCACCCTCCTCCCTCCTCTCCTTTCCCTCATTTCCCTACCTCACCCCTTGTATTAGGTCATCTATGGCCTTCATATTAGAATTGAGTGTATTGGATTCTTGCTTCTCCATTCTTGTGATGCTTTACTAAGAAGAATGTGTTTCATCTCCATCCGGGTTAATACAAAAGATGTAAAGTCTCCATAGTATTACATGGTATACATATACCACAGCTTGTTAATCCTTTCTGGGGTTGGTGGGCATTTAAGTTGTTTCCACTTTTTGGTGATTGTAAATTGAGCTGCAATACAGTCTAGTGCAAATGTCCTTATGACAGGCATAAAACTGTATATATTCTCTACCTGCAAGTTTGAACTCCCAGCACTCCCCTCCACTTTCACCCCGAGGTCTGGAGGTCTGTCCCCAATGGAGTCCAGATTCTTAGACATTTTCTGGAGGATTGTGGATGGGGTGCGGACTATTGCTGATCTGTGCTAATTTTCTGGCTCATGAATGGTGAGAGGAAAGTGAGCCAAGAGGAGGCCAAGCAGGAGAGGCGGTCCCATGAGGCATGGAGTGGCAGCCACAGTGGCAGCTGCAGGAACAATGGCAGTGGGGCTTGCACCCCTGGGGATACTTTGAGGAGACACTCCCAGTCTGTCGGGGCAACCAGGGGAAGCCAGGCAGCTTCTCTGGTGGCAGCCACTGGCAGAGCAGACCTGAAACAGAGGCGCAGGACTTGGGAGTGAAGGATATGCCTGAGGCAGTGCTGGCTGGGGCGAGCATGGGGATTAGAATACACACGCTGAGAAAGCTGGGCAGAGGCTGCTTTACTCTGCTTCAGACACACCTGACCCTCAGGAGATGAAAGCTGAGACAAAGGGCTGGAACTCACAGACTGAGTCAGACCTATTTGCAGCCCAACGTCTGATCCACAAAGGAAAAATTCTGTGAACTTGTTCTGTTCTATCAGCAACATCAATCAGGGACAGGGCTGGAACTGAGTGAATCACCCCAGCCCCGATCAAGTACCCAGGTTGTCAGGCCTCACCTCCCCCTGCAAAACAGTGACAGAGACAGGCGGACTGGCTGAGGAGCCACAGACCCCCCTGTGACCCAGGCAGGTGCAAACCTCTGGAGTATCTGCTCATTGGAGGGAACTGGATCACAGCTCTGCAGGGTTACCAGAGAGTGGGTGTGACAGAGGGGCAAGGTGGGGAAGGAGGCATCAACCTCCCCAGACTAATATACTTGCTAGGGGTGGGGGTGGGGTCCTCCTGAGCTCACAGAGCACTAGAGCAAGTTATACTAGAGCTGCCAGCAGACTCCTGCTATCTAGTTGCCAGAGACTTTTCAACTTTTTTATTTGAGGTTGGTGCTGGCTGGGACAATTGATTGGGACCTCCTCAACTGGGCCAATCATCCGAGGACTTTCCAAAGTGGTACTCTGGGTGCGTGGTAGTGGGAAGGTTTGATTTTCCTTTTCCAATTGTTATCTGTGGGGGGCATAGGGACCTAACTGCTGGTATTTCTCCACAGCTCAGACTCCAACACAGAATAACTGATTCTCTAGAATAAGACAGAGACTAGCTGAAAATAAGACAGGGCCACTTAACCCCACCACACCAAGAAGGCCCCCAGTTTTGCAGGCAGTAGCACACTATGTGTCCTTGGCAAAACTCTAGGGGAAAAGGTAAAGACACCAGTCCCAGCTTTCAGGCAAAGGACTTGTCAATCACTACTCCTAGAACCCCCAACCCAACTTATCCTTATCTACTCATCCAGCCAAACGGTGAAAAATAATCATGGGGCAGAATCAGCGGAAAATCTCTGGAACATAAACAACCAGACTAGATCAATCCCCCTAAGGAACAATATGGTGGACACAAATGACAATCCTATGCATAAACAGATGGCTGAGATGTCAGAAATCCAATTCAGAATTTGGATTGCAAACAAGGTCAATAAAATAGAGGAAAAGTTGGAATTCGAAATTCTGGGAGCATTTCAAAAATTGTCTCAAGAAGTCAAGTAATTCAAAGACCAAATGACCAAAGATTTTGACACATTGAGACAAGAAGTTGCAACACTTAAAGATCTGAGAAACACAGTAGAATCCCTCAGTAGCAGAATGGAGAAAGCAGAAAGAAGGAGTTCTGACATCGAACACAAAGCTTTCAAATGCTCCCAACCCTAAAAAGAAGAAGAGAAAGGGAAGGCAAAAACAGATCATTCTCTCAGACAGCTCTGGGATAACTTGAAGAAAACCAATATTCGCCTTTTAGGGATACCTCAAAACAACAAAGTGGCATGACAAGGCACAGAGTCTCTTCTTCATGAGATTATGAAAGAGAACTTCACAGACATGCCAAGAGATTCTGAAATTCAGATAGCAGACAGTTTCAGAACCCCAGCTTGAATCAGCCCAAATAAGACATCCCTGAGGCACATTATAATTAAGTTCCCTAAAGTTAACATGAAAGAGAAAATCTGAAAGCAAACAGATGCAAGAAATTCATTAACTACAAGGGGAAGAATATTAGAATAACCGCAGATCTCTCTGATCAAACCTTTCAAGCTAGAAGAGAATGGTCATCGATTTTAATCTCTTAAAACAAAATAACTTTCAACCCAGGATCCTGTATCCAGCTAAACTGAGTTTCATTTATGATGGAGAAATTAAATACTTTAATGACATGCACATGTTAAAGAAATTTGCTATAACTAAACCAACTCTCCAGGGGATTCTCAAACCTATCCTCCATAATGAACAGAAAAATCCTCCACCATAAAAGTTTTCTCACTCAGGAACTTCTTACCAAATTCTAACTTCCACAGTGATGAAAGGATTAAAAATGTCCACTAGATTTTCTACAGATTTATCAATATTTTCAATTAATGTGAACGGTTTAAATTGACCTCTAAAGAGGCATAGGTTGGCTGACTGGCTACAAAAACTCAGGCCAGATATCTGCTGCATATAAGAATCTCATCTTACCTTAAAGGACAAATAGAGACTCCTAAATGTGGAACCCCCATCTCCTATGCCTAGGTCAATTTCTTGTGAATTTCCTAGGTCTCAATTCCATGAAAGGACTGTATCCATTCATTGATACATTAATTCACCTTGCCCCTGGTGGAAGGGACTGTATTCATTTGTTTCCTGGCCAAGGAACCCATACACCTATATATACCCTGAGACTAAAGGCCTAAAGGAGGAGATGAGAAAAGACTAGGAGAGAAACGAAGAGAGCTTCTCTCTCCCCACTAGAATTTTCTCCCTCTAACAGGTGCCTTAATGTTTTCTGTATTCTTTTCTTTCTTTTCTGTGAATAAATTCTGTCTTACAAAAAAAAAAAAAGATTTTAAATTTTCAGATAAGTGATGCTCAACCTATACTATATTTTATTTCTAAAATAAAATTCTGAGGCAAATAAAGAAAAAAAATGGGCTGGACTGGATATCAATTTGATTGATGTGCTAGTAGAAATAAACTGAGAATCTCTGAGACAGGTAAGAATTGAAAGCATTAATGCACTGTTGTGATTTGCTGAGATCCCAGCTAAACATTTATGATGAGATTGTGACATTATTTGCATTATGGAAAACTAACATTTTTTTCAAATTACTTAGCATTAGTGAGAATGATAATAAGATAATCATACTACCAAATAACTTTTTGCTTTCTGAGCATTTTTATATTAATCTTCACAGGAGCCCTTTGAGATACCTAGACAAATATTTAAGATTCATATATTTTGTATTACAATATTGATGTGCAGAGACTCAAGGTGGCAGGTTGCAAGAGGCAGAGCTAAGGCAGAAACCTCAGTTCTCCAGATTCATAATTCAGTGCTCTCTGTTAGATCAGGCTGACTTTATTTAAGCTAATTATTTAGAACCAAAATTGTATTTGGAGGACTGAATGTAAAATCTCCCCAAACCAAGAAACCTGTAATATCCCAGAAGTAGTGTTGATAATAAGAAAAACTGAATTTATGACTCTACCTGTGACTTTACTGTTTCATTTCCTACCTATTCACTCAAAGTCAACCTGCTTGGCATGGCCAAGCTGGCCTCTTTCCCACCCTTCATACCTTCCTACCATAATTCTCTAGGCTGACAAAGAAGAACAGAATAGGTAAAAACTAATCATTATATTTCATATAGTACTTCATTAGGATTCCGTAGAGACACTGAAGGATTTAAATGAATTTCTTCTAATTTTTGAGATAGTTAGCTTATCAAATATAATATTATGTATATGAGCTCCTCATTCTTTCTCAAGACTATCTCTGTCATAACGTGTGAACAAATCCACCAATGAGAAAGCCGTATTAAGCATTCGGTGCCTACGACGGGAGACTTTACATCATTTGGCACTTTAGGAACTATAATTACTATTAAGGTCAGAAACCACACCAATAGCGATGACATTATATGGTTCTCATGGAGTTTAATAATCCTGCCATATTTTTAATGTGCTCCCTATTTGGGGCTAGACTAGTCAATTGAAAAAAAAAACAAAAACATTATATTTTTATTCAAATAACATGAAGTATTGAACATGAAAATTTTTGCATCAACATCAGCCAAGAGTAGATAAAATTAGATGAAAAAGCAAAGGTCCTCCCTGACCCCCTGTTTATTTCTTTATCAAATTCATGTCCTTGCTGCAGGGTTCTGTCTGGAGTCTGAGCTTATCTGAGTTCAAGCCTTCAGCATTCTTGTCGTTACAGGTGAATGTGCTCCTGGAAGGTTTTACTACTTGGTATGGTTCTCACAACCAGAATACATGACATCAGTACTCACTGGGGAGGGTGGTGGCTTATTAAATATTATAACACACACTTTTATGTCCAGTAGATTATTTAGATCGTTAAAACCCCATTTCTTAACCTGATAAAATTCTTAAGATTTTTTTATCTCCTTCCAGATCCCTAATTCTCCAGTGCTTTCTTCTTTTTCTTCTTCTTTTTTCTTTTTTTAAAACTATGCTCTGAACATGTGGATCAGTCTTCTCCGGGTCCGTGTGGACTTGCATTCCTAAGAAATCATTTTATCACTATTTTGGTACAATTTTTAAGAAAAGTGATATTTTCTGTGTTTTTAAAATGTTGGCAAATGGTGAAACAAGTTGTATTTTTGTTTATGTAAATGTGTTAGAAGCCAGAAAAAAACTAAAGAAGGCTAATAACTCAGACTATTCTCTTAAAGGAGATATAAAAAGTCTCAATTCTTTTTACCTGAAGAAAGTTTGAAACACAGGAATGCTCTCAGATAGGTTTGCAGATGGGGCTGAAATGAAAACATGTGGTACCCCCCAATACAGTGGGCACTGGCTTTGGAAAAGCACTGGGCAGCTGGTGCAGCAGGCATGCCCTAGGGCGGAGGGCTAGATAATGCAATTATTAGATTGAAGACACAGTAGGAGACACATCTGCCAAAAAGGAACTTCAGAAGCTCTGCTTGAACATGAGTGTGAGGAAGTGGGAATACTTGAATTGGGATTTCTGTTAGTGTTGAGGACAATGGGCTGGCTGGCTCCCTGCTGGCAGATGGTACTAGGGTGTTCCTCTTGGAGAAAGAGGGACAGCTGTGAACCATTCATGAATTTTCCCTGGTGCTGAAAAGAAGATGGCTAATGTGAGAGCATGAAGTGCAAATTTCTCTTAGGAGACTAAGCCACCCCAAGTAAACCAGGGAGGTCAAAGAGATTACTTTGGTGGCATTTG
>CAUYON010096306.1:0-10569 GCA_963573935.1 Arctocebus calabarensis
AAATCCTCCTCAGCCTGCTTAGAAGACACTTTAAATTGCTAACTTGGGCTAAGCTGAAGCTTCCCCCAGGAAAGCGCTGTGGCTGGGATCACTCCTTGAGTGGCTATCCACTTACCCAGTGTGCCAAAACTGGTCTCACCCTATGCCCCTGAGGGCTAATGCTGCAAGACTTCTCAGTCCCTGCCTTTAGGCTGCTCAGTCACTAGATTACTCGCTCCCACCCAATGCCTGTTTTGCCACCCTGAGGCATGTCTTCCATGTCAGAAATCCTTTCTTCTGCTTGCTCCATTCTGTTACTGAGGGATTCTACTGTATTTCTCAGATCTTTGCGGGCTACAACTTCTTATCTCAAAGTGTTAAAATCCTTGGTCATTTTGTCTTTGAATTCGTTCAGTTCTTGAGACATCTTTTGGGTCATCTTTTGGATTGCTGCTTGAAATTCTAATTCCATCTTTTCCTCCACTGTGCTGATTTTATTTGCTATCCAGACTCTGAGTTCAACTTCTGACATCTCAGCCATTTGCTTATGCAAGCGGTCTTGTGCTATATCTACCTTGGCATTCCTTGAGTTGATCTACTCTGGTTATTCATATTGCCAGAGTTTTCCTGAGGGCTAAGGCTGCAAGGCGTCTCAGTCCCACCTTTAGGCTGCTCAGTCACTAGATTACTCACTGCCGCCAGATGTTTGTTCTGCAACCCTGAGGGTGGAGCTGCCAGGGCAGTTCTCACACAATGGCTCCACACAGCCCACAACCAAACACTGGTAGCTCCATCTGGCTCGGTGTCCCAGTCTGCAGCCCCAGACAACACTCAAAGACCCCTGCACTCTCACCCAAGTTCTCCCAAGGCAGTTCAACCAAGCGCCAAGTCCAAAAGAAACCCAAGCAGCTAACAGGCAAGGCCTTTCTAGCCTGCAGTCCCACTGTTGTCCACCCAGAGCTACCAACAGTATTAGACCAAATGAACACACGCAACCACTTGCCCAATCTCCGCCGCTTTTGCCTTCCTCAAGGTGTCCAGGTGTCTCACGCTGTCACCCTGTGTCCCCAAAGGGGAGTTTCTGGGCAGATCCCACCTGCCAACAATGCCTGAAGTCCTTTCTCCCCAGTCATGCCCAGTTGCAAGGAAGGCCTTTTTTTTTTTTTTTTGAGACAGAGTCTCACTATGTTGCTCTCACTAGAGTGCTGTAGCATCATAGCTCACAGCAACCTCAAACTCTTGTGCTTAAGCGATTCTCTTGCCTCGGACTCCCAAGTAGCTGGGACTACAGGCACCTGCCACAACGCCCAGCTATTTTTGTTGTTGTAGTTGTCATTGTTGTTTAGTAGGCCCAGGCTGGGTTCAAACCCGCCAGCCCCGGTGCATGTGGCTAGCTTGCTAACCACAGGTGCCAAGCCTCAGCATGGTCTCTTAATGTTTCTGTTCAAAAGTTAAGTTCCAAATAATTGAATGGGAGAAAGTAGAAGAAAAAGAAAACCTATTTAGTTTCTAGAATCTGGGAGTATATGAAATCCAAGCAGGGTTGGATTTGCAATACCTCTGTTGCTTGAATTGCTTCATTCCAAAAACAAACAAAAAACACTCTTCAGGGAAATTGAAAATTTCCATACGTGGGTTTTCTTATTCATGTTCATGATAATGAGAGTAAGTTTAGAATGATCGTGCAAAGTTCGGAGGATTTCACACTGTTATTTTACTAATTATTAGTTCCCTTCTAGACTTTGTTCTTCTGGGAAACCAGAACTTATGAGCCTAATTAGTTATACATATCTCTACGCCTAAGTGGACAAAAGAAAAAAATTTTTTTCATTGTATTATTCTCTGTGTATATCTTTCCCTAAAGGGGATAGTTGGTTTCAGAATCAAAGCAAGCATTTGCAAATGGCAAAACAGAAGAGTAATACTTGAAATAATCAGTTATAACAAATCACACATGATAAATTAGGCAGCTAGGATGTGAAAAAAATATCAGGGATTAGAATAAATAGAGATACACAGCTGGAGATAAAAATTAAGGGTGAGATCACATGTGTGGTACATATTCGAAGGGTCAGGAGAAAACTTCTAAATACAGATCAAAAATGTTTTCATATAGTAAACGAGAAAATATCATGAATGGTATGTCAATAAGGTTGATAAAAATATCTCAGATTGCATGTGAAGCCCGCACACTGTACCCCATGATTGAACTAATGTACACAGCTTTGATTCAATAAAATAAAAAAAAAATAAATAAATAAAATAAAAATTAAAAAAAAAAAAGTGAAGAGCATTTCCAAAAAGCTCTTCCTGGGCTAGGCATAGTGGCTTAAACCTGTACTCCTAAAACTTTTGGAGGCCAAGGTGGAAAGATCACTTGAGGCCAAGAGTTTAAGACCAACCTAGGCAAAGTAGTGAGAGTGTATCTCTACAAAAAATTTAAATATTAGGCAGGCATGGTGACCTACTCCTGTAGTCTCTAAAGAGACTAAAGTAGGAGGATTGCTTGAGCCCAGGAGCTCAAGGCTACAGTAGTCTCTGATTTAGCCTTTGCACTCCAGCCTGTGTGGCAGAGCAAGACCCTATCTCTAAAATAAATAAATAAATAAATTTTTTTTATCATGTTAAAGGATATATAGGTAGTCATCAACAGAATGGTGCTCAAAATGTGAACATTAAAGGTATTGTTGGTGAACTCTCAGAAGGAAATGATATTTCAAAAGGAAATGAGGAATATCTTCTTTTAAGCTTGAGGAAAGGCAATCATTGTTACAAAGTGGCAGAAAATTTGGCTGAATTGTGTTCTGTTGTGTGGAAAGCAGAACTGGTAAGTAATGAATTTGGATATTTAGCTGAAGAAATTTCCAAACAAATTGTTAAAGGCACAGCCTGGTTCCTCCTTGCTCCTGATAGTAAAATGTGAGAGGAGAAAGATAAATTGAGGGAGAAACTGTTAAGCAAAAAAGAAAGCAGCATTTGATGATTTATAATTTTCTTAGCCTGCCAAAATTGCAAAAGAAGTTAAAGCATGCTGTGGAGACAGGGCCAAAGGTGTGTTGAATATACTGCTGAAGACAGTGGGTGTGTGACTCCCAGTTAGTTTGACACAATAAGTTTGATTTGATTCTTTTCTTTTCTTTTTTTCTGTTTTAGACAGAGTCTTACTCTGTTGCCTTGGGTTGAGTGCCATGGCATCACCATAGCTCATGAGTAACCTCAAACTCTTAGACTCAATCAACCCTCATGCCTCACCTTCCCAAGTAGCTGAGACTAAAGATGCCCACCACAACACCCAGCTAATTTTTTCTATTTTAGTAGAGATAGGGTCTCATTCTTGCTGAGATTGGTCTCTAACTCTTGAGCTCAAGCAATCCTCCTGCCTCAGCCTCACAGAGGGCCAGTTTTATAGGTGTGAGCCACCACGCGCAACCATGTTTACCATGGTTGGTGGTATTCAATCAACCATGTAAGCAGAATCTAAAAGTCAAGAGGGCTTGTCCGGGAAAAAATCTGTGAAGGAACATTTTGTCCAATGGGGTGGATCTCTTTAATGGCCATTGGAGAGCCACAAAGCTTTTGAGACTGCTATACCACCAAAAACACTTTCAGCTTGGAATGAAGGAGACAGAGGTAGGATGAAAATTTTAAAAGACTAATGAATTTCTGGACGTTTATAGGCAGGAAACAGGCTGATCATTCTCCTCCACTTCAAATGTGTTTTATCCTTCAAGCAAACAGAAGAATGACTTCAAGAGAGCAAGACTGCTGTTGGTGAGGGAGGCTGCCATCATCCTGAGAACAGAATTAACTCCTTTTGGCACAAGGAGATGCTACCTGGTTACTGCTGGTATCTTAAACTCAAAGAAGAGTTCCAGCCCTCTGAGGAAAAGGCAATACCAGTCGGTGCTGGGAATCTAAATGGGACGTGTCTATGGTAGTGTATTTGTTTTCCATGCTGTATAACAAGTTACCACCAATTAAGCAACTTAAAACAACCCCCATTTACTACCTTAGAGTTCTATAGTTTAGAAATATCTGCTCAAGAGGCTAACCATGGGGTGTTGACCGCAGCCGCAATCTCATGTCAAGTTCGCTGGCTCTTGGCAGGGTTCAGTTTCTTGCAGCCATAAGACTGAGGGCCCTGTCACCTTTCTATTTGTTAACTGGGGACCATTCTCAGCTCCAAAGGGCTGTCTTTATTCTTTGCTGTGTAGCCCCTTTCATCTTCTACTCTCTCTTGCCAGGAAGGATCACAACCTTTTCACAAACACATTTTATTAGGCCTGGTCCTTCAAAGGAAACCCCCCTATTTTAAGGGCATCTGATTCTGAACCTTAATTACCTTGCATAATCCCTTCACAGTACCACCTATATTGCTGTTCATTTGACTAGCTAGGAAAGAATGTACATATATCAGGGAGCAGGAATTTAGGTATTATACAGAAAGAAGTGAGTGTCTTCCCCTTTTGCCCTTCCAGGCTCCCCAAGTGGCCTCTTCTGGCAAAACACATTAGGGATCTGACAAAGCAAAACTGTGTTTCTCCTAGTCCTAACCCCAGCCTCACCAAATTGGTTACACAGAATGGATCTGAAGCCCAGAAGCAATCATTTATAACTACCAGCTGGTATCCTAGGGAATACCAACATTATTGGTTAGTTGGAGCAGGGGCATTGAGACAGGGAAGACAGGATACAAGATGATTGGCAGGATCACTATTCGTATATTTAGGAAATTCTGAAAATTTGGATACACTAGTTTACTATTTTTCTTTTGCTATAATGATCCAAAGCAACCCTAATTATCATTTAAAAATGGAAATGATTTAGAATGGCTTACTTAGATTTCCCACATGACTTTAAGGTAAAAGTATAATGCATTTGTTTGTATGACTATGTGAGAGACTTAAACTAACACAGAAGTCCTCTAAATGATCTGAACGAAACAAAAGGGGAATGTAATAAGTTGTGACAAAGATTAAAAGCCAATAGAAGCAGAAAGAAATCTTTATTCCTGAATTCATTAGGAGGTAATGGAGCACATTTTTTAGGAGAATGACAAATTGCCTTTAATTTTGTTATTTTATGTAACAGTTTAAGGCAATAGATTTTGAAGTTCAGACAAATTGCAATTTACTGAGGTTAATATGCATCTAAAAAAAAAAAAAAGAAGTCAAAACAAAAAGAGAAGGTGTGGGCAGAAAATTTAGAGACATGGAATAATATCCAAGGAAGAACATCACTTTTTAACATTTCTTCTTAGTCAATTTTTTAATTATATGCTTAAACAACCTATGATAAAAACACAAATCGAAGGGAAAGTTTCACAGAGGCTACTTTTAATTCTAGGCATGAAACTTTAAAAATGTGCATATTGTGATGATGTCATATTAATCTAGAGACTAATGAATTTCTATTCCCCCAAATTTTTAGATACAGGCAAATGGAAACTCATAAATTTAAATCTGTTTAATATTCGGCTAAAGTGAAAAAGATTTTTTTAAGGTAACAAGGTGCCCTCCAAATATTTAATTTGTCCTGCCATGAACAAGTGCTGTATGGATTAAATTCCATCATTGAAAGAAAGCTATTGAAACCAAAGTTAACATTAAAATCACCCACAGATTATTCAATTATGGGATTAACATCCTAGCTTCTCAGTATAGATTGTTAGAAATTAAATATGATTTTAGGCATATACATATTGAAGAAATTTGCCATAACCAAACCAACTCTTCAGGATATCTTCAGACCCATTCTCCATAATGACCAGCACAATGCTCTACCATCAAAGTAAACTCACTCTAAAATTCTTGACCAAAACCCAATTTCTGCAGTGGTGAAAAGATTCAAAATGTCCACTGGACTTTTGAAAAACATGATACCCAAAATACTACCAGGCTTATCAATATTCTCAATTAATGTGAATGGCTTAAACTGTCCTCTTAAGAGGCACAGGTTGGTTGACTGGATACAAAAACTCAGGCTGCATACAAGAATCTCATCTTACCTCTAAGGATAAATATAAACTCAGGGTGAAGGTATGTGCATCTGTAATCCAGCCAAAAGAAAATCAAAAAAAAGCAGGGGTTTATTTACAGCTTTTGCAATTTTATTTGCAGCTACGCTAGGCTTTAAACCAACAAAAGTAAAGAAAGACAAAGATGGCTAATTCATATTTGTTAAGGGAAACACTCAACATGATGAGATGTCACTTATTAACATTTATGTGCCCAACCAGAATGCTTCTCAATTTATAAGAGAGACCCTAACAGACATAAGCAATTTAATATCTTCCAGCCCCATAATAGCATAATAGTTGGAGATTTTAATACCCCTTTGGCAGTGTTGGATAAAGCAAAGAAAACTTTGGACTTAAACTTCACCATCCAACAATGGAATTTAACAGTCATCTACAAAACATTTCATCCTAACAAAACTGAATACACATTCTTCTCATCAGCCCATGGAGCATCCTCCAAAATTGATCACATCTTAAGTCACAAGGCTAACCTTAGCAAATTTAAAAGTATAGAAATTATTCACTGTATTTTCTTGGATCATCACAATAAAAGTTGAACTCACCAATAACAAGTATCTGCATACTCATACCAAGACATGGAAACTAAACAACCTTATGCTGAATGATAGCTGGGTCATAGATGAGATTAAGAAGGAAATTGCCAAATTTTTGGAACAAAGTGATAATGAAGACACAAATTATCAGAACATGTGGGATACTGCAAAGGCAGACTAAGAGGAAAATTTATAGTTTTGCAAGCCTTCCTCAAGAGAATGGAAAGAGATCATGTCCATAACTTAATGGGACATCTTAAGCAACTGGAAAAGAACATTCCAACCCCAAACCCAGCAGAAGAAAAGAAATAACTAAAATTAGAGCAGATTTAAATGAAATTGAAAACAAAAGAATTATTCAAAAGATCAATTAATCAAAAAGTTGATTTTGTGAAAAATTCAACAAATTGATAAAGCTTTGGCCAACTTAACCAAAAATGGAAAATTAAAGTCCATAGTATCATCAATCAGAAAGGACAAAGGCAAAATAACAACAGACACCTTAGAAATTTAAAAAATCCTTAATGAATGCTACAAAAACTTTATTCTCAGAAATATGAAAAACTGAAAGAAATTGACCAATACTTGGAAGCATGCCAACTTCCCAGACTTAATCAGAAAGAATTGGAAATTCAGAACAGACCCTATACCAAGTACTGAAATAGAATCAACTATACAAAATCTCCCAAAAAAGAAGAGTCTGGGACCAGATGGCTTCACATCAGAATTCTACCAAACCTTTAAAGAGGAACTAGTACCTATATCATTTAACCTTTTCCAAAACATCAAAAAAGAAGGAATACTTTCCAACACATTCTATGAAGCAAATATCACTCTGATCCTCAAACCAGGAAAAGACCTAACAAGAAAACTATAGACCAATATCTTTAATGAACATAGATGCAAAAATATTCAGTAAGATCCTAGCAAACAGAATCCAGCAGCACATCAAATGAATTATACACCATGACCAAGTGGATCTTATCCCAGGATCTCAAGGTTGGTTCAATATACATAAATCTACAAATATAATACATCACAAAAATGAAAACCATATGATTCTCTCAATAGATGCATAAAAAGCTTTTGACAATATCCAGCATCCTTTCATGATCAAAACACTTAATAAAACAGGTATATAAGGAACTTTTACCAAACTGATAGAGGCCATCTACAGCAAACCCACAGCCAGTATCATATTGAATGGAGTAAAATTGAAAACATTTCCACTCAGATCAGGAACCAGGCAAGGTTGCCCATTATCCCTACCACTTTTTAACATTAAAAAGACATTGTATGTCTTAGCCATCACAATCAGGCAAGAGAAGGTGATCAAGGGCATACAAATAGGGTCAGAAGAGATCAAACTTTCACTCTTTGCAGATGATACGATTTTATACCTAGAAAACCCCAGGGACTCAACCACAAAACTCTTAGAAATGATCAAGGAATACAGTAGCATCTCAGGAAACAAAATCAATACTCACAAATCAGTAGCTTTTATATATACCAATAATAGTCAAGCCAAAAAAACAATCAAGGACTCTATTCCCTTTACAGTGTACCAAAGAAGATAAAATATTTGGGAATTTACCTAACAAAAGACAGGAAAGATCTCTATAAAGAGAATTATGAAACTCTCAGAAAGGAAATAGCTGAAAATATTAACAAATGGAAAAACATACCATGCTCATGGCTAGGAAGAATCAACATTGTTAAAATGTCCACATTACCCAAAGCAATTTACAAATTTAATGCAATCCCTACCAAAGCACCACCATCGTACATTAAAGATCTGGAAAAAATAGTACTTCATTTTATATGGAACCAGAAAAAAACCTCAAAGAGGCAAGACAATACTCAGAAATAAAAACAAATCAGGAGGAATCATGCTACCAGACTTCAAACTATACTATAAATCTATAGTGATCAAAACAGCATGGTATTGGTACAAAAATAGACAGGTAGATATATGGAACAGAACTGAGAACCAAGAAATGAACACAGACACTTATCAAACTTTACTGTTGGTGGTAGTGCAAGCTAATACATCCCTTTTGGAAAGAAGTATGGAGAATACTCAGGGATCTAAAAGTAGAACTTCCATTTGATCCTGCAATTCCTCTACAAGGAGTATATCCAACATACTAAAAATCACTTTATAACCAAGATATTTTCACCAGATTGTTCACTGCAGCTTGATTCATAACAGCCAAGTCATGGAAGAAACCCAAGTGCCCATCGGCCCATGAGTGGATTAATAAATTGTGGTGTATGTATATATCAAACAAACTTTACTGTTTATCTGATCCCCTTCTCCCAGTAGAAATATGGGCCCAGTGATAGTAACTTCCCTGCTTTTCCCAAATGCATCTAGCAGGCTCTTGCCTCAAGGCCTCTGCATCTGTTGTGAAGATGCCTGGAACATTTGTAGCTTCAGATATCCATGCAAACATCACTTCTATATATAGTACTTACATGATAATCCCATATAAAATAGTTGCCCAACTTCCATGCCCAGCCATTCATTCTGTATTATACCACTTCCTTTATTTTTCTTCATCTGTGTTATTTCTTGCTAACCTACAACATAAATTTCCTTATTCATTTGTATTTCTCTTCACTATAAAATCTAAGGCCTAACAGGGTAGGGCCTTTTTCTATTCAGTCCTTTGTTTTGGCCCTAGAGTGTAAAACAATGGCCATCCTTGAGAAGTCTTTCAATAAATATCGTTTGAAAAGTTTTCACTGATCATTATTACTAATATTTCAATATTTTTCTGTCTTTGTATTTCCCCAAGACCACATCTAATGCCTTGATGATTATTACAAGTATAGCTCACCCCTATTAAGGTATTGATTATGAGTGAACTACTGGGTGAACTGCTTTGCAAACATCACAGTCTCTAGAAGGTTTAATATTCCCATTGTATGGAGAAGAAAAGACAGCCAGATATGATTCAATTGCCCAAGGTTGCTCCAACTCGCACAATACCAAGTCAAGGATCTCAGCCCAGTTCTAGCTGACTGTAGCACTTGCTTTGTGTGCTCATATAGCCAAATTGAATTCTACAATAAACATAGACAAAGGCAATCATTCCCATGTTTCTCTAAGGCTGTATCCTATCCTGCAGAGTAATATGCTCCCTGCATGCTCTTTTTTGCTCAAGGATTCTGCTAGTCTTCATAGCACTTTTGTATCATCTGCAAGGATGGCCAAGTTAGAAAAAGGTATATCTACTGAGCAGTCACAGCCCTAGGAGCAGAAATGCCTTTGTGCAAAGAAAAAGGTGCCCCTCTTCTCCTGACTGATTAAGCTCATCTTCAAGAAACATAGTTTCATTGGTGACATACATGTTGGATTTCAGTACCTCTTGCCTCTAATATTGTTGCCTGCTTGCACAGAACAAATGCATAATTTCTTATTACCTTCTACCTTTCTCTCTTGCTTACCCTGCCACAAATACACTGTCCTTTCCCTTGTTTCTTGAACACTCCAAGCACACTCCCTTCTTAAGCCCTGTGCATCGGGGCACAGGGAAACCAGAGGAGCTAAAAACAAGTGCTTCCAATGTGGTCAGACTGGCCACTTCAGAAAAGACCGTCCCCAGCAGCACCACTGGCTGGGCAAGCCACCTGGCACCTGTCCAGAATGCAAGGGTGACCACTGGAGGGTGGCCTGTCCCCAGAAGCAAAGGCCTCCTGGGACAGTGATCCCATCGGAGCCCAAACTGGACTGAGGGTGCCTGGGGCAAATTCTTATGGCTCCAGCTTGTGTCACCACCCCTCAAGAGCCCCAGGTTTGCCTAATAGTGGAGCACCAGGAGATAAAATTTCTTTTGGGCGCTGGAGCAACCTTTTCTGTACTTCTCTCTGGCCTTGGTCTTTTATCCACCAAATCCATAACTATACAGGGGGTATTTGGAAAGCTGGTTACCAAATTTTTCTCCCAGCATTGAAGTTGCAATTGGAATGACTTGCTGTTCTCTCATGCCTCCCTAATCATGTCTGAAAGTC
>CAUYON010096307.1:0-42383 GCA_963573935.1 Arctocebus calabarensis
GAAAGACTCCCTATTCAATGAATGGTGCTGGGAAAACTGGATATCCACATGTAAAAGACTGAAACTGGACCCTCACCTTTCTCCACTCACAAAAATTGATTCAAGTTGGATAAAGGACTTAAATTTAAGGCGTGACAGAATAACAATCCTGAAAGAAAGCATTGGAAAAACACTTGAAGATATCAGCCTGGGGAAAGACTTCATGAAGAGGACTGCTATGGCAATTGCAACAACAACAAAAATAAACAAGTGGGACTTAATTAAACTCAGAAGCTTCTGTACAGCTAAGGAGACAACAACCAAAGTAAATAAGTTTATTTTTTTTATAATTTTGTATTTATATAATTTTGTAATTTTAGAAAAAGAATCATAAATTCATTATGTAACTTCTGGTTTTCAGTGCCACATAGGTATTTTCCATGCATGCTTTTCTCCTCAAATAAAATGTCTGTCATGTACCACCATTACTTCAGAGAACCACAAACCATTGACATCTCAGACCTTTTCTTTCTTATGGAAAGTACCTTAATGGTGTTTCCTCCCTACTTCCTATTTCCAACAAAACTTAGCTCTTTAAAGGATGGCCAACCATTAATTTAGATTGGAATTTACTAGTACATCCTAGCACATCTAAAGACCTCACTCTAATTTCTTAATGCTGCTTTTTATTTGAATTCTTAAATTTAATGTTGCAGTTCATGAAAGCATAAACATGCACTATTATTTTTAAGAAGTTAAAGTGTTCATATTAATTAATTTTGAGCACGTTCCCCTAATATATCTACATTTAAATGAGAATTACAACCCTCAGTTAAAACAATAATTGTGACTAAAGTGACAAATAGGACTGTTCAGTCCTCATTTTGGCACAGAAACATCAATTCAAACAACTATCTGCATTCAAAAATAACTATATAAGAGCTAAGGAAACCAAGTGAGGAAATACAGGACCTAAGTGTAGCACAGAAATAAGAAGACATGTTGAAGAAGGTAGGAAGAAGAGTTTTACATTGCCTGCACAAACCCTTCCCCAATCTCAGGCAACACAGTGAGTAGAGAGATATCCTCTGCTTAGAAGGAGAAGGAAGTGGGAATTGTATTTTTCCTGAAACTCAAAATCCAGTGAAACTCAGCACTATTTAGGTACTCATCGCCCCAGAATCTTTTTTTTTTTTTTGTAGAGAAAGAGTCTCACTTTATAGCCCTCTTTAGACTGCCATGGCATCACACGGCTCACAGCAACCAGCAACCTCCAATTCCTGGTTTAGGTGATTCTCTTATCTCAGCCTCCTGAGTGGCTGGGAGTACAGACACCGGCCATAACGCTCGGCTATTTTTCTGTTTTGCAGTTCTGCCAAGGCCGGGTTTGAACCCGCCACTTTCGGTATATGGGGCCTGCGCCCAACTCCATGAGCCACTGGTGCCTCCCAATCGCCCCAGAATCTAAGATGATATCTGCAAACTGAACCTCCAGACCTGCTACGACACTAGTTTCAGACTTCCTATCAGACTTGGTCTCTGTATTGCCCCACCACCAGGCTAATCTCAGCAGCCTTAGGCTTCAGACTACTCCCACTGCTCAGGTAACCCAAGCATTCCCAGTCTTTAAACTCTCTCCAATATTGGACTGGCACCTAAGCCACCAGGTTTCAGACATTCACTAACCCTAGTTCTCCCCCTAAGCCCTAATCATCAGGTTGGTACCCCTGGATCTTGCAAATTCAGGATCTAAGCTTACATAACTCCAAACCAATAACTGGGGCCTCACAATTCAGGCTTGAGTAGTGCCAATGCATCAGTCTGACCTTAAACATCAGACAAGCACCAGAAAGCACAAGATCTAGTTCTTTACAGTGTGATAATGATCCCTGTAACAAAATCTTGCACACCAGCCTATCTGGCCCCATGCTTCAGCAGATACAATATTCAACTCTGCTCCTACAGAACCAAGTTCCAAGGCTGTCTCAGTGGACCCCAATGATGGACTGGTTCCCACAGACTCAAGATTCAGGACAATTCCTATGCACCCACTTCCTAGGCTGCCCTTGAGCGCCCAGGATAGAGGCAATTCTGCACAGATCTAACCTTTATTTATTTTTATTTTTTTATTTATTTGTGAAAAAAAGATTATTTTGTATTTATCATAAATATACTACATTTATAAAACCATTCTATGTTGCACTTACATTTTTAATTTTAATTTTATATTAAATAATGACTGTGTATGTTAATGCATTTATAGGGAACAATGTGGTGATTTTCTATACAATGTGGAATGCTTGCATAAAACTGGTTAACATAACTACCACCTCACATATTTACTTGTAGTAAGACATTTATCCTCTAATCTTGATAGTTTTAAAATGTACCCTTGCATTGTGCACATTAGATGAGGTCCCACTAAATACCATCCTTCCTCTCAACCTCTCTCCTCCCCTCCACTCTCCCTCCTCTTCCATCCTTGTTTCTGGACTATAGCTGTTTTTTATCATTTGTATGAATGTATAGGTGATTATACATTGGTTTCATAATAGTATTGATTACATTGTATAATTTTTATTCCATTCTTCAGGTACTTTACTAAGAAGAATATGTTCTAGCTCCATCTAAGTAAACATAAAAGATGTGAAATCACCATCTTTTTATGGCCACATAGTATTCCATGACTTATATATAGACAGGTTGTTAATCCATTCATGGTTCGATGGGCATTTGGGCTGCTTCCATGTCTTGGCAATTATGAATTGGGATCCAATAAACATTCTGGTCCAAGTGTCTTTGTTATAAAATGATTTTTGGTCATCTGGGCAATACCTAAGAGAAGAATTGCAGGATCAAATGGTAGGTCTACTTTTAATTCCCTAAGTGTTCTCCAAACTTCTTTCCAAAAAGGCTGCATTAGCTTGCATTCCCACCAGCAGTACAGAAGTGTTTCTGTCTCACCACATCCACCCCAACAACTGTAGTTTAGGGATTTTGTGATATGGGCTAATTTTACTTGCGTTAGATAATATCTCAAAGTGGTTTTGATTTACATTTGTCTAATGAATAAAGATGAAGGGCATTGTTTCATGTTTGTAGGCCACGTGCTGTCTTCTTCAGAGAAGCTTCTACTCAAGTCTCTTCACCATAATGAAATGGGGTTATTTGTTCTTTTCTTATTGATTAGTTTAAGCTCTCTGTGGATTCTGCCAAATCCACCCTCTCTCTTAATTGGTACAGTTTTTTATTTGTGATAGGGTAAAATTAAAAGTTGAGCAATGCGTTGGCCAGGAGTTAGGGTCATGGGCTATGTTACAGAGTCAATGATCGAAATTTCTCCGTGATAGTAAGCATCAACAATGCCAACATGGACATGTAATCCTTTTATTGAAGAACTACTTCTCCCTAGGATAATTCCAACCATTCCCTCTGGAACAGACCCATGCATCCCTGAGGCCCAAACATATGGAATATCATAGGGTACTAAAGAAGCCTTGTCAACAATGGGAAAATCTAACGCTGCACTGTTTTGGGTAGCATGAAATAAGTCAGAAACGAGGGTCTTTTTAGTAGACTTAGTACGGAATAGATCAGCTTTTATGAACTTGATGGGCTGGACATTCCCTGATCCTGAGCTTGAGTGGTCCCACTGCTCACTGGATAGATTTGACTCAGTTTCCCTGTTGTGTTGTTTAATTTAGGGCCCCAGTTCTGGCCCACCTGGGAGTTTCCTGAATCTCAGGGAGGGAGGACATTGCCATTCTTATCTTTAATAGATCTGCATCCATTAGTCTAATGTCTAATTACAGTCTTTTTTACACCTTTGACCAAGTCATGGAGGAAGAGGAGGGGTTACTCATTTTCTCCTCCTTACCCTTTTTACAATCTTTTCTAATATGCCGTAATTTCCCACAAATGTAAAATCTTGGAGGATTACATTGTTTCAAGGCTGGAGCCATATGAGCCCCAATTTGGTCACCAATAAGAGCAGCCGGAAAGGAGCTAAACCCAATGTTCCTGCAGGGTTAAATGAACTTATCATTAGAAGCATTTTCCTCATTTCTTATACTGACCAAAATACAGTGACAGTCGTCATTCACATTCTTGTAAGCAAGAGAAAGTAAAAGCATATTTTGAGTCATTGTGCCAGGAATTGACCACTTGATGGCAGCACGGAGCTGAGCAAGAAATTCAGCATATGGCTCATTTGCCACTTGCAGGACTTTGGTAAAGAACTGTCTTTCTCCAAGCTCATCAAGTTGAGCCCAAGTATACATGCAAACATCTCTAACTTGGAGAAATACTAAGTCAGGCAGAGTGAGTTGCCCCTCATGCCGACGGTATACTCCAGTCCAAGTCAACTGATCATAGGCGATATTTGGATCTTTCTCGTGTTGTTTACTGGCTTCACTTCTCCACCAGGTGCAAAACTGTAAAAACTGTGTTGGGGAGAGAGCATTTTCAGCAATTCTTTCCCAACCGTGGGGGTTAGGAGTCAATCCCCACAATATGATCTTAAAAGTGCTTGAACATAAGGGGCATTAGCACCACAGGCAGAAACAGCATCTTTTAAGATTTTAAGAAATTTCAAATAGACTTCAACATATCACGTCTCGTTTTCGCCCTGTAAATTAATCACAGGAGTGATGGTCATAACCAGACCACGGTCCTGGATATGGGGTCCGGGTTCCTCCAACGACATGTCAGGTTCAGCTAGGCTTTGGAGGTCTTTTGGATTAGGCATATGCTGATTCAATCTGATAGTCATTAAACTTTACTAGTCATGTGGCGGAGCAGTCGCCCTCGATGCCTGGGAGACCTGGTAAAGGTTTTTAGTCTGCTCTTCTGGGGATGGAGGGTGAGACTGCAAGGGCCTGGGCTCATCAGGTGGAGGAGGAAAAAGAACATTAGGGGGAGGAGGAGGCAATACTGGCCAATGTTGCCTGGCATTGCCAATAAGTTCATTAGATTCCTGCAAGGAACTTTTCGCACGAGCCATCTTGTCCTGCAGAGACTGAGTAGAAGAGGAATGAGGGATCTTCTCCCTCTCCTGTTCATCTGAGGATGAGTTATTATCATTTACAGGTTTAGTTTGTTCAGTAAAGGTAAGCTTGTCTAGATTAGGTTCTGGTTCATTATAAATTTGGGGGGATGTCTTCCTTTCTTCCTGGCGCTCCACCAGTTCAGAGGCTGGTTTAGTAAAAGGTTGTAAAGCCATAATAATTAGGTTATATAAAGCCCAAACATCTTTGCCTATAATGTTACCTTATTGATGGTACCTTTTCATATCCTGTCCAATATCTTCCCAAACAGCCAAACTCAACTGGTTGTTGTCATCAGGAGAAAACCAGTAACAGCATTTTTTAATAATTTCAAAGAGACACTGAAATGTCTGTGTCTTAATTGAAACTCCCATTGAATCTAGTAAAGACTGTAACAACTTCCTTTATTCTTCCTCTGTGGAAGCTGCATTTCCCATTCTGATTCCCTTTATTTTAATGTTACGTTGCCAAGAGTCCTGAGTTCATACTGCTCAATGGTAACCTCTTTGTTCCGCCCATTCCCAGTGCTCTTACCTTAAGGTTGGTGATTGGAGGTACAGTAGGCAGCCCGACCAGGTTCTGTCCAGCAGAACACCCTGCTTGCTGTGCCAGATGTTGCTGCCACCCAGCCCCCTGATCGAAGATGCAGAGGTAGCACCGCAGATGGAATGATTGAGCTGAAGCTCTCTCAGGCATTACAGCAAATTTATTTCTTCCACCAAGGCTTATTTAGGGACATAATGTAATCAACAAACACATGACTTAATCTTATGACTTAATCAATGAACATATGTCTTAAACCTGTCCTCATGTCTTTTACTGCCTAGTACTTACAAGCTTATGGATAAATCAGATTAACTGATAACCACTTAACATTATGTAAAACTATCCTTATGGACAATAGTTTAACTGGCTTAACTGATAACTACTTTACTAAAGTTATTCTGATGCTAAGTAATTATAAAAGATTTTGGTGAAATCAGCGGTTTAAATGCTTAATCCTTTAACCACCCATTTGGAGGCAGTTAATTGTCTTAAGGGAGTAGCCTGGAAAATCCCAGCAGGATTTTTTCCTTTCTAACTCACACAAGACTTTAAACTTGCATTCACAAAATGGGAGACTGATTAACTTTACAAGGTTGCAGATGACTGTGACCCTACAATCAACTCCCCAAAGGAATGATAAAGAAGATACATCAGAATGTGCCATTCATAAACAAATGGCTGAAATATCAGAAATAGAATTCAGAATATGGATGGCAAATAAAATTAATGGAATGGAGAAAAATATGGAAATAGAAATCCAAAGAGTTCTGAGAAAGTTGTCTGAAGAAATCAATGAATTCAAAGATAAAATTATCAAGAATCTGGACATAATGAGAAAAGAAATAGCAGAGCTTAAGGAAATGAAAAAGCTATTTGAAGAGCTCCAAAATACAGTAGAATCCCTCCTTAAAAGAGTTGAGCAGGCAGAAGAAAAGATCTCTGAAATTTCAGATCTAGCCTTTAGACCAGCATCTGTACACTCACCTACAAGCAGGTGTAAGTGAATACAGACCCCAGGTTGAACCCCACAGCCCCAGGTTCTAGACAACCTCCAATAGCTCCAAGGACCAAGTTGGCAACCATGATACTAGATATTGATAGCCATGGACCCAAGATCCAAGGTGATCCCTATGACCCTAGGTTCCAAAAGACCTAAGGTACAGGCTTGCTCTAGCATTCCTGGGGATTAAACTCACTCACAATGTCAGTTGTGACTCACAATATCCCACGAAATGAGACTCCAAGACCACCTCTGTAGAACCATTTTTTTGGGAACCATTTGCTGTCCTAGGACACAAACTTTTCCATGAACTCAGGCTTAAAACTCACTTTAGTAGTAGACCAACCCTTGTGAATTCAGGCTTCAGGTCCATTCATGGATTCCAAGCCCTAGACCTAAGCCAGGGCAAGTGCTTGAAGACTCAGTTTCCAGGCCTAACCTGGTCTATGAATCCAAGCTTTAGGCTTCCACCCATGCATATAGAATAGAAGTATACCTTTATGTACTAAAGTTCTAGTCCCATACTTGCAGATTCAATAAACAGGTCCATTCCAGTAGATCCAGGCTTCACATCAAATTCTATGTATCTAGGTACCACAACTGCACATCTACTGATCCAGACACCAGGAATTGTCTGCTCCAGGACTCTCGTAGCCATCCTTCCCTTGGATCATGCCAGACAGCCTCCACAGAATCTGGACTAGGGAAAAATTTTCCCATACAAAGCTAGTCTGCAAAATTGAAATAAGTCTCTTGTTCAAACACATAGAATTAAATTTACAGCAACAATAAACATAAAAACCAAAGAAGATACAACAGTGTCAAAGGAATATAATAATGTCTAAGTAACTGACTCTAAAGAAATATAAATGTGCAAACTAAAGCACAAAAGAATAATCCACAATGACTAAGAAACCTCAGTGAACTTCAAGAAAACACAGATAAACAATTCAATGAGGTCAGTAAAACAATAAGTAAGTAAAATTAACAGAAATATTGAAATAATGCAAAAAAAGAACCCCAAAACAAATTCTGTAGCTAAAAAAAAAAAATGAATTAGAACAAGGAAACAACAGAATTGATAATGCATGAGAAAAATCTGTGAAATGAAAGAGAGGTTATTAGAAAATATACAAGGAGAAGATTAAAATAAGAAAAGAAGCTTACAACATTTGCATGACAGTATCAAAAGAGGAAAGTTTCAAGTGATAAGAATTTGTGAAGGAGAAAAGAAAAATTAAGAGGTAAAAAGCATTAATTAAGAAATAATAGTAAAAACTATTCCAAGTCTTTAGAAATGCATAAATATCCAGGTACAGGAAAATCAAAAGTCTTTAATAAGATTCAATCTAAACGTGAATACACAAAGGCAAATTTTAATCAAACTGTCAAAAATGAAAGAAAAAGAGAGGACTCTGAAATAAGCAATAGGGAGAAGGGGAGATATTTCGTGGGACCTCACCTAGTGTGTGCAATACAATGATACTTTTCAAAACTGTTAAGAGTAGAGTATAAATGTATTACCACAACCAATAGGTAAGTGAGGTGATGGTTATGTTTACCAGTTTGATATAAGCATTCCGTACTGTATATCAAATCAGCATGTTGTACCCCATAAATGCATTAATGTACAAAGTTATGCTTTAATAAAAAAATCTAAGATCAATGTTTAATAAACTATATCTTCCTTCATTCTTCATTAAAACAAGAAATCATATATAAGGGAGTTTCAGTAAGGGTACCAGTGAATTTTTCAGCAGAGACCTTACAGACTGGGAACAAGTGAGATGATGTATAAAATGCCACAAAAATAGGAAAAAATGTCAGAGAAATGTACTGTATCCTACAACTGTCCTTCTAAGAAAATCAGTCATTAAAAACTTTTCCAGTGAAACAAAAGCCAAGGGAGTTAATAATTTTCGAACCTGTATTAAAAAATATACACACACACACACACACACATACACCACACATACGTTTATTGTGAAACAGAGTCTTACTTAGTCACCCCTGTAGAGTGGCATGGCATCATAGCTCATAGTGACCATAGATGCTTGAAATCAAGAGATCCTCTTGCCTCAATCTTCCAAGTCACTGGTACTACAGGCACCCACCACAATGTCCACAATGTCCAGCCACTGTTAAATATGGGGTCTTGCTATTGCTCAGGCTGATCTTGAATTCCTGAACTCAAGGACTCCAACCACCTATGCCTCCCAGAGTTCTAGGATTACAGGAATGAGACACTGCACACAGCCTATGTGTGTGTATATATATATACACACACACATATATATGTAATTTTCAATTTTATTGTTTATTTTATTTTTCCAGTTTTTTAAATAGGTTTTCATTGCTGTTGTTTGGTTTGGTCATATATATATATATATAAGTAAAAGTGAATATATATATATTCACTTTTACTTTCTTCAATAGCAAGGGCTCCTTCATTTCCGCTATAGTTTTTCAACCCCTTTTGTTCTTTCTTTCTTTGTTATTTTTCTCCCTCTTTTTACTTCTGGTAGAGATTTTTGTACTTTTCTCATATATCACACCAAAAACAACAACAATGATATATTTTGTTCATCTTATATAAGTTATTTTAAATTTTCTTTTCATGTTTTTATTATTTATTTATTTTCTCTGATCTGCTTTATTTTATTTTATTTTGTACTCTATTTATGGGACAAAACTTCACTTCACTCTGAGACGTCGGCAGGGGGTCATAGCATTGGTATGGCTCAAAAAGGCCTTCAGCTCATGGCCTAGAGTTTCTTTCCAGTTTTGACTTTTAGAAAGATGGTATTGGTAGGTCCCCAATGTGACATACTGCTGACTATTTTCTATACTTGGGGGAGGTGGGGTCTTGCCTTTTTCCACGTTGGTAAGGAGCACCTGACCTCTAGGGACCCATTTAGCTTGGCTCCCAAGGTCCTGGAATTGCAGGTGTGAGTCAAAGCACCCTTCCAAAAACCACCATTTCTCCTGTCTCTTTCTATCCTTCTCTCCTTTTGATATTTTTTTCCTTTCTCCCTCCTTTTGTTTTCTTCACCTTTATCTTTCCTTTCTACCCTCTCTCCCTGTATGCTTCTCTTCCTTTGGCTTTATACCAAAAGGCCCCTTCAACACTTAAGCACAGAGACAAGGTAATTTAAAGTGAAAGAGGTACTGAGAGGACAAAGTAAAGGAAAGAAGAGAAAAAGAAGAAATCTCAAATGAAGAGGAACAAACAGAAAATTTCTGGCAACATGCAAAACAATAACACAGCAATCCCCCAAGGGATCATGAGGTAGCTATGACAGAGGATTTTACCTATAGAGAATTAATGGAAATGTCAGAAAGGAATTTAGAACGGGGGGGGGGAATGGGAATTGGTGAGAAAGTAGAAAACAATAGAAAAAAGATATCAAAAACAACCAAAAATGGATGAAAGGTATGAAGAGTATAGAAGTATATGGCAGACCTTAAGGAATTGAAGGAGTAAATCAGGGAACTTCAAGATGCATTAGAAAGTATCAATGACTTTCTAACCATGGAGAAGAAAGAATCTCAGAGCAAGAGGATAAAGCTCTTGGGCTAACCCAGGCAGCTAAAGAGGCATAAAAGAAGAGTAAGAAAGCAGAGAGTTCACTCAGAGAATGAAGGGAGTTCACAGAACATTCAAATAAACTTGTCCAAAGTCAAAACAAAAGAGAAAATTTTGCAAATAGCTAGGAGTAAGCACCAATTGATTTAAAGAGATCCATCAGGATGACAGCAGACTTTTCAGCTCAAACTTTCCAAACCAAAATAGAATTATCATCTACCTTTAACCTTTCAATACAAAGAATTTTCAGTCCAGAATCCTACATTCTCATAAACTGAGCTTCAAAATTGATGTAGAAATGAAATCTTTTAATATGAAAAGCTGATAAAATTCAAAAAACAAGTCAAGCTCTACAGGAAATACTCATATCTATTCTCCACACTGACCTTTACAATGGACCAGCAAAATAAACACCCAGAAAGTAAAATACAAAGCTCAACGTCCACAATGGTGCAAAACCGTAAAACTAAGCAACAAAATTTCACAAAATAGGATGAATAGAACTCCATGACAATGATCAATTCTCTCAATAAAAGTAAATGGCTTGAATTCCTCACCAAAGAGGCACAGCTTAAGTTGTATGTATGAATACTAGGCATCTATTACTTGGTATATACCCAGAAAACCAAAAATCACATTATAACAAAGATGGCTGTACCAGATTGTTTATTGCAGCCCAATTCATAGTTGCTAAGACATGGAAGAAGTCTAAGTGCCCATTGATTGACTAATGGTTTAGTAAATTGTGGTACATGTATACCATGTAATATTATGCAGCCTTAAAGAAAGATGGTGACTTTACCTCTTTCCTATTTACATGGATGGAGATGGAACGCATTCTTCTTAGCAAAGAATCTCAAGAATGGAAGAAAAAGTATCTATTTTATACAGCCCTACTATGAAGCTAATTTATAGATTTCATATGAAGGCTATAACCCAATAATAGCACAAGAAGACAGGGAAAGAGGTAAGTGAGGGAAGGGGAGGGGGAGGGTGGGTAGAGAGAGGGTAAATAGTGGAATCATACTTATGGTGCATCTCAGAAGGGACAGGTGAAACCTATTAAATGCAGAACACAAATGTTTTCACATAATAAATGAGAAAATCCCATGAAGGTTATGTTGAACAGTTGGATAAAAATATTTCATATTGTATATGAAGCCTGCACACTGTACCTCATGATTGTACTAATGTACACAGGAATGATTTAGTAAAAAATAAAAATAATAAAATAAAATGAATAAGGATATTTTCATTACGTTGTTTATAGCAGCTCAATTTACAATCACCAAGATGCAGAAATAACCAAATTCCCATCAATCCAGGAATGGATTAACAAACTGTGGTTTATGTATATTGTGAAGTAATATTCAATCATAAAAAATGGGGACTTTATATCTTTTGTATTAACCTGGATGGAGTAGAAACACATTCTATTTAGTAAAGTGTTCCAAGAGTAGAAAAGCAAATATCCAATGTATTCAATATTAATATGAAGCCAGTAGACAATCTAATACACAATCACATAAGAGAAAGCTCAGTTCAATTCAACTGGGGGGAAGAAGGAAGGAGGTTGGGGGCAGAGGGAGGGGCATTGGCATTCTTCCACTTAACGGGCACTATGTAAGTGTATGTGGCACACCTCTTGGTTGTGGGACACAACTAGAAGGATTATACCTAACAAATGTAACCCAATTGCATATATCCTCATATTAACCTGAATATATATATGTGACACATACACACTCATATATACACACATATACAATGAAAGTCCACAGACTAGAACATCCTGTTCAAAATTCCAACAGCTAGAAATGAGCCTAAGACACCTTTATTAACTGCACAATAAACAAGGTATGAATTAAAGGATGAGAAGAAAGAGTACACTCATTCTTATCATGCCATCCTCTCCCTTCCACCAGCCAGTTAAGGAGAATTTCCCTGAGCTCTCAGTTTCTACTAGGGGGAAAGACAATCATAGGTAACCATCCAGCTTTCCTAGCATGTTAAGACACCTCCTGGGAAGCCTATTTTTGTTTCACCTGTTGGAGAACACTGAGAAAAAATGAAACAACTTGATGCTTAAGGGTCACCTATTAATAGAAATAAAGAAAGGGCACCACAAGCAGATCTTGGTAGTACTTCTGTGTTCTTGCCAGCCGTAGTACTAGATCAGATGTATCAGCCCAATTCAGCAAGAATACCAGGCTTGATTTCATTGGTATGCAGAACAACTTAGTACCCTGCCCTCAACAGGAAGTCTGTGCCTAACCTCTGTGTAAAAGCTCCCATACAACTTAGGCATGGAAAAACTCAAATGCTCTCATTCCCAGGAGGAATATTGCACCTGATTCTAACAGTGTAGCCGCTATACACTTGTGAGATCTGGAATAGCCAAACATCTCAACACCAGTGAGAATGCTGCATCTGACACTAACGGAGCAGCCTTTGTGCATACACAAGCAGCCTGACAGCCCTATCCCCAGTGGGTACACAGTGGACCAGCCCCTGTGTACATATGGTAGGTGGAAAGTACCAAAACCCTAAGCCCCAATGGGAAACCATGCCAGTCATAGCAAAGCAGCTACACAAACTCCTATAGCCTAGGCCACTGAGGAAGTTGTGGGCATCACTGGCATTGACTACTGTTGAAGAAACTCCACAGAGACTAAATTAATGCATCCATCCAGAAACAGAGCCAACATGCCCTCCCCAAACAATACTTCAGGACAAAACTTCAGGTAATAATTACTCTAAAAAATTGTCAATACAGTGACATAAGAAATATGAAAAATAAAGTACAACAAAACACTATCAAGGAAATAAAATAACTCTCCAGTAACAGATTTCATATTAATGGAAATTTACAAATTTCATGAAAAGAAATTTAAAATAATGATCTAAAGGAAAGTTGGAGAGTTACAAGATAATAAGAGATATACAGTTTGATAAAATCAGGAAAACAATTCATATCTAACTTCAATAAAGAGATAGAACTCATTTAAAGCAAACAAACAAACATAAATCCTGGACCTAAAGGCTTTAATAAATAAAATAGAAAATCCATTAAGGGATTCAGAAGCAGACTAGATTAAGGAAAAAAAAAAAATTACTAAATGTGAAGAGAGAATCTTTGCAATAATACATTCAAAGGGTAAAGAAGAATAAAAAAGAGCAAAGAAAGCCTATTGAGACCTATCAAACACCATTTAGCAAATAAAACTTTGCATTATGGGAGTTCTCCAAAAGAAGAGACAGAAAAATTCACAGAAAACTTAGTTAATAAAATAATAGCTGAAAACTTATTAAATCTTCAGAGAGATACAGACTTCCAAATTTTAAAGGATCCCCACAAGATTCAACCCAAAGAGGTTCATTCCAAGACAAATTATAATCAAACCATCAAAAATTAAAGAAAAAGAGAGAATTCTAAAAGCAACAAAGTGTCCAGTCACATATAAATTGATCTTCATGACATTATCAACAAATTTCTCAATAGAAACACTAGAGGCAGGGCAGTGCCTATGGCTCAATGAATAGGGTGCCGGCCCCATATACTGAGGGTGGCAGATTAAAACCCAGCCTCAGCTGAACTGCAAAAAAAAAAAAAAAAAAAAGCCAGGCATTGTGGTTGGCTCTCCTGTGGCCCCAGCTATTCGGGAGGCTGAGGCAAAAGAATTGCCTATGCTCAGGAACTGGAGGTTGCTGTGAACTGTGTGATGCCATGGCACCCTACCGAGGGTGATAATGTGAGATTCTGTCTCTATAAAAAAAAAAAGGAAGAAAGAAAGAAAGAAAATTGGAGGCAAGTACAAATTGGAAAGGTATATTCAAAATTCTGAAAGAATAAGAGAAAAAAAATGAAAACATGGCAACTAAGAATACTACATATAGCAAAGCTCTCTTTCAGAAATGAAGAAACAAAGTTATTCCCAGACAAGCAAAAGTTAAGGGAATTATCACTAAATCAGCCTTACAAGAAATGCTTAAGGAAGTACTTCAAACAGAAGTGAAAAGACATTAATTGTTAATACGAAATCAAATGAAAGTATATGTAGGATGCCTTCTCTGAGAGCTTTCACTTCTGACTCTGAATCCAATCAAAAATAAGGTTTTTTGAGTAAGAAATGATATGATATTTCAGAAAAATAAAAGTATAAAGCTCACCAATACAGATTAAATTATAATTAAATTAAGAATATTTCCTATTGTAATAATAGCATTTAATCTTTAGATATCTAATGTGGAAGTTAAAAGTCAAAATGATTAACAATAATAATAGCCATAATAAGTTATTAAAGAGCACACAATATAAAAATATATACAGTAAGATAGAAAAATTATAAATTGTAAAAGGCAAGAGTAAAAGTTCACATTATTTATATGCAACCAAGTTTAAGTTGCCATGCTCTTAAATTAACATTTTATCATTATAATTTTTTAAATGTACATCCTACAGTAATCACAAGTAAAAAATTACAGCAGATACATAAGTGAGAAAGAGAAAAGAATTGATTATCAGTTTGGAAAATTGCCAAATGATAGATAAATAACAAAAAAGAAATAAGAAACAAAAAATATGCAAAATAACCAAACTCAATTAACATCATGGCAGAAGAAGATCCTTACCTATACAAGAATAATCTAAATTTAAATAAATTGATTAATAAAATATAAAGTGGCTGAATGGATTAAATAAAGCAAGACTCAAAGATATGGTGCCTACTGAAGACTCACTTCATCTGTAAGGGCACATATAACATGAAAGTAAAGGGTTGGAAAATAATATCCATGTAAATGCAAAACAATGGAGAGTAGATGTAGCTATATTTATGTCAATTAAAATAAAATTTAAGTCAAAAACTATGAAAAGAGACAAATATTTTCATTATATAATCACAAAATGGTCAGTTCATGAAGAAGATAAAATAATTGTGTGCATATGAGTGTGTGTGTGTGTGTTTGTGTGTGTATGAACACAACATCAGAGCACCCTAACTTATGAAACAGATTGCATTAAATTAATTGGGAGAAGTAGACTTCTATACAATAATAATAATAGTAGGGGACTTAAACACTCAACTTTTGCAATAGACAGTACATAAATACAGAAAATCAAAAAAGAATGACCACTAGGTCAAAAGGATCCAACAAATATTTATACAATATTTCACATAACAGTTGCATAATACACATTCTTCTCATCAGTAGCTAAATACATTCTCCAGGATAGATCATATTTTAGGTCATAAAACAAGACATCAAAATTTAAAAAAATTGAAATTATAGCAAATACCTTTTCTTATCACAATGAAATAAAACTAAAAACCAATCACAAGAACTTTAAAGTCATGTAAATACAGGAAAATTAAACACATAATCCTGAATGATGAATTTGCCAATAAAGAAATTTTAAAAAGTATTAAAAACATTTTTGATACTAATGAAAATAGAAACACAATCTTCCAAAACATACAAGGTATAATCAAAGCAGATTTTAGAGGAAAGCTTTTAGTTATAGACAACTATATAAAAAAAAAAAAACTAGAAAGATTCCAAATACACAACTTCAAGTTGCAACACAAGTACTTAAAAAATCTAGAGCAAGGTAAACCTAAAATAGTAAAAGAAAAGAAATAATACAGAGCCAAGCAAAAATAAATAAAATAGAGACCAAAGAACCATGTAAAAAATCAACAAAAAAGATCTATCTTTTTTCTAAAAATAAACCAACCATACAAATTTCAGTTAAACTATTTATAAAGAAGAAAAAGAAAAACAAACAAACAAACAAACAACAATTTCAGACCAAAAATAAATTATAAAGGGAAATAAAAAAGATCATCAGAGGCTATTGTGTAAAACAATAACACAACAAATTAGAACCGAAACTACCAAAATTGAGTCATTAAAAAATAGAATATATGAAAAAAGTAATAACAAACAATGAGATTGAATTAGTAATAAAGTCTCCCTTTGAAGAAAAGACCTTAACCTGATTATTTCACTGATAAACTCTACCAAACATTTAAAGAAGAGTTAATGACAGTCCTTTACAAACTACTCCATAACTTTACTCGTGAATGACCTATGCAGGAATTGACTCCTATAACTTTAACAGTAGAAGACAAGGTAACAGGAAAGGGGATTTCCCAAGGTATGAGTAGATTTGACAGAATGGTGTTCACTGGCTGTAAGAAGCTGATCCATGTCAGAAGCATAGATTTTCTTAGAACTTGTAGACTCCATAAAGGCCTGAGAAACCCTAATATCACCTGCAAGAACTTTTAGGATGGCTCCTGACCACATGCTGTCCTGAGACAGAGGCGATGATGTCCCCAGATCCCTGGTACTTCCTCTAAAAGAAAAGATAGATTGAGAAGAGGTTCACGTCATCTCTGGAATGAATCATAGATCTGTTAGCTATTGTTCTGTAACAAATCATCCCCGAATTTAATAATGGCATATAGAAACAGCCATGCTGTCATTCCTCACAAGTCAACAGGACAACTAAGGTTCTTTTGGTATAGACTAGATGAGGCTGTGCCTCTCTTGCCAGCTAGTGGTTGACTGGGGGCTGGCTGGTATTGGATGGCTTCACTCAAACATTTGGTGATTGGATGGCTGTTGGCTGCAGCAATGGGAGTAACTGATGTATGAACATCATCCAGCAGGCTAGCTCAGGCTTGTTCTCTTAGTGGCAAGTTTCCCAGAGAATTAGTGGAAATGCAAGACTTAGGTTCAAAACTGGCTCAGTATCACTTTGCTATCAGTCAAAGCAAGTCATAGAAAATAGCTGGGAGTTGTGATGGGTGCCTGTAATCCCAGGTACTTAGGAGGCTGAGGCAAGAGAATTGCCTAAACCCAGGAATTGGAGGTTGCTGTGAGCTGTGACTCCACAGCACTCTACCAAGGGTGATAAAGTGAAGACTCTGTCTCTAAAAAACAAAAAAAAAGCAAGTCATAGGGTCAACATGAATTTAAGACTGGCAAATAAACTCTGTCTCTTGATGGGAGGAGCTACAAAATCATATTATCAATAGTGTGGGTAGAAGCCAGTGTCAAGTATTAGGGCTGTATTTATAATCCAGGTACATAGATGTATTTGCAAGATGGTTGAACCAGGCCATAGGTACAATGTGTGACCTGAACCTGATGCCATCTCTGTATGAAATTAGTACACCACAGGCGAATCAGACACACAGCCTTAGCCTCAGTGCCGCTGAATCCCTAAGCCAGTCCCTGTAGGACCAAAGAGTTTCCTGTATTCAAAATACTACCTAGGATTTCTTCTCTTAGTACCTTTGTGAATGTTTCCTGCATTTTACAGAAAAAAAGAACACAAATTGAAGGTTTTGAGGCTTTTCTATTTTTTGACAGATATTTCTTTTTGAAGCAAGCTTTAAACTAACTGGATAGATAGACATTCTTTTTTGGGAGCAGTATTTTTTCCGCAGTATTTCTGCTCTGTAGTTTCAGAGATTCCTGCTGACTTCCTATAGCACTGTACACACAGAAGAGGTAGAGGAGTAACCTAAGCTTTGTGGTTTAAGGGCTATAAATCAAACTTTGTAAATCTAGGGCACAAATGTGACCTACTAAAGACAGTAGTGAACCGTGGTGCCCCATCCAGTTATTGAGATCAGGGCTTTCAAGCATTCAACGTGGATGTGTGAGATGGTCTTGAATTAGACCTTGAATATCTATCTCTAGAGACACTGCATAGACCCATGATGCCACTATCTCTGAGAGAAAAGGAGGAATATCGGTGAGGTAGTAAAATTCCCTTATTACTCCACCCCAAATGGAAAATGAAAAGTTTCTCTTCACTGAAAAGTCAAGGTGGCAGACATTACCAATTGCCTACCCAATGGTGCTTTCTCACTGCCCCCACACCATTGATTTCTTTGGTGTTAACAGAACCTTCATTTGATTTCAGTCCAGGTAACAATGTGTTTTGGCAAGGTAGAACCCGCCCCAGTCCCAGAGACTGAACCTATGATTGGTCCAAGTTAACTATTGTACACCCTTTTCCTAGTGCTTCTGATTGGTTTAAGGATTAACACGTGACCTGGATTTGGTCAATAGGTACTAAGAAAGAGTCTGCTGGGAGCATCTGGGAAAGATTTCCCCCTGATAGAAAGAGAAGTGAACTGAGAAAAACCTTCTTCCTTTCCTGGCTGCTTTTAGATCATACTGTTAGATGTTTGGAGGTGTGGCAACCATCTTGTCACCACAAAGAGAAGGCCAAGAGAATCTCCCAGACCTAAGTCCTGACATCATTGAGCTACTGAGCAGATCTGGAGCCAGGGATGGAATTTAGCCAGATGTAAGATGCAGCAGTAATGGCTGTTTATAGCTAAGGTTTGCTTTGATGGGGCAGGCATTGGTTCTGATTTATCAGTGCCTGTGCCATATTGGTTATTAAGGGGTTTGTTTGTTTGTTTGTTTTGAGACAGAGTCTCACTTTGTTGCCCTCGGTAGAGTGCTATGGCGTCACAGCTCACTGCAACCTCAAATTCTTGGGCTCAAGTGATTCTCTTGCTGCAGCCTCCTGAGTAACTGAGATTACAGGCATCTGCCATAATACCCGGCTATTTTCAAGATAGGGTCTTACTCTTGCTCAGGCTGGTCTGGAACTCCTGAGCTCAAGCAATCCACCTGCTTTGGCTTCCCAGAGTGGTGGGATTACAGGCGTGAGCCACTGTGCTCCACTTGGTTAAGTATTTTGAATACCATCCTTGAATTTACTTAGAACTAGTGTCTCTAGATTTATTGTTATGTAATGAAAATAAATCCCTATTGATCAAGCAACTTTAATTGGATGTTCATTTGTGCGCAGCCAAAAACATTCTTAACGTGCAGTTATGGATCATGGAGACCTGGTCACATCTGAATCGTGTATATGGGTACTTCACAATCATAGCTCTGTGAGCTGGTAGCCCTGTTAGGATTTGTCAGATTCCTTCCTCACGTACACCCTCACCCTTAGAAGTTATTAGGCAGGGGAGTAAGGAGCCGGCCCCATATACTGAGGGTGGTGGGTTCAATCCTGGCCCCGGCCGAACTACAAAACAAAAAAATAGCCGAGCGTTGTGGCAGGCGCTTGTAGTCCTGGCTATTCGGGAGGCTGAGGCAAGAGAATCATCTAAGCCCAGGAGTTGGAGGTTGCTGTGAGCTGTAACACCACGGCACTCTACCGAGGGCAATAAAGTGAAAAAACAAAAGAAGTTATAGGTAGCATTAATGTCTTTTTCTTTATAATGGCTCCCAAAGTAAACTATTTAATATCTGTGGTTTATATAGGAGGTCTAACAATTAAGTTGGCAAACTCATGCTGGAAAAAGTTTTCTAACGGGTGGACTAGGTTGGTGCATAGCTTCTCAAGGGGAGGACTTCAACAGTGACCTCAGTGATATTGAGCAATGAGGTAGAGAGCACTTTTCAAGGATGAGTTTGTGAACTTAATTGACCTCATAGATAGACAAATGGTGGTGATGGGCAAAAGTAAACTATTTAATTAATATCTGTGGCGTGGAAAAGGAAGGTATTGCAGCCTATCTGTGTGCTGTATCTGCTCCTCATGGAAGGGTTGAGATAGCAATTTATCCTCTTTGGCAGAAAGTAGGAGAGTTAACTAACTTCTACCTAATCTGTCCATTTGCTCATTTGCTACACTATTTGATTAGCAATACTGATAATGTCTCTTTTAGGAATGAGGCTTAGATTGCCATCAGTCAACTAGTCAACCAATCAGTCTTATTGCTGTAGACCATCCCTAACAGAAGGAAGGTTCAGGGAGAGGGTCTATGTGTGATTTTCTTTCCTTTTTTTTTTTTTTGGTAAGACAGAATTTATTCACAGAAAAGAATACAGAAAACACTAAGGCTCCTCGTAGAGGGAGAGAATTCTAGTGGGGAGAGAGAAGCTCTCTCTGTTTCTCTCCCAGTCTTTTCCCATCTCCTCCTTTAGGCCTTTTGATTGTAAAGCTATCTTTTCTTGGTTTTTCTTTTTGGGAGATTTTTTATTAATGATTCACGGTCACTACTTATTAATGGTCTGTTCATGTTTTCTCTTTTTCTTGGTTCAATATCAGTATTTTGTATGTAGCTAGTAATTTTTCAATTTCTTCTACGTTTTCTAATTTGTTAATTTGTAGTTGTTCAAAATAATCTTGGGTAGTCCTTTGTATTTTTCTAATGTCAGTTGCAAAGTCTCCTTTTTTTCTTGTATTAATTTATTTATTTTGGGTGTTCTCTTTTTTTTCATTGGTAATCTAGGTAACAGTTTATAAACGTTATTTATTATTTCCAAAAGGAAGTTTTCACTCATGTATTTTTTAGTCTGAATTTCATTTAGTTCTGCTCTGATTGTTCTTTCCTTCTACAAATTTTGTTTGCTTTGTTCTTTCTTTTCTAATGACTTGAACTTTATGTGACATTTTTCTACTTTTTTTTTTTGATGTAGGTATTTATTGCTGTAAACTTCTCTGATCATTCCCTTTAGACCTAATCGTATTTGCTATATGTGGAGTCTGGGCACTCCAGTGCTGGCTGCCTATATATTCAAAATTATTGTATCCTCTTGCTAAATTCATCACTTTAGTATGTTATTATGTAATGGCATTATTTCTCTATTTTCCAGTTTTTAAACTGAAATCTGTTTCATTTGGTAGAAGCATAATTATCTCTATTGGCATCTGATAATGTGAAATATATACACACACACACACATATATATATATATAATATTTTCTTTTAATCCCTTCACTTTCCAACTATGTGTGTGCTTACAGGTGAAGTGAGCTTCAAGCAGGTTGGAAATGGTTTAATCATACACTTAAAAAAAAACTTTTCAGCTAGCTTATATATTTTAAGTGAGAAATTTAATCCATATAATTGATAGGTGAGGACTTATGTCATTGTTTTACTAATTTCTGGTTATTTTGTATATCTTTGTTCCTTTTCCCTTTTTTAATGTTGATCATTGCAGTTGGTGTTCAATGGAGGTAAGTTTTGAGTCCTTTCTCTTTCTCATTGAAGTGTCTTCTTTACCAGAACATTTTAGACTTTCCTGTGTTTTAATGATGGTAGGTAGTGTCCTGTTCCCTCCAGATGTAAGGCACCCTTAAGGATTTCTTATACGGCTGGTCTGGTAGTGGAGAATTCCCTCAGTTTTTGTTTGTCCAAGAAATACTTTATTTCTTCTTTAAAATGAAGGATAACGTGGCTGGACATATTATTCCTGACTAGAAGTGTTTATTTTCTTTAAATATTTTTCTTTCTTTTTTTTAATAATTAGATTTCTTCCTTTTTTATTTCCACTATCTGAGTTTGGTATCTAGGATATGATTTATGGTAAGGTTAATGGAGAAATTTAAATAAAAGTATAGAGGATTATCCTTAAAAGTATAATATCAGCAATGGCAAACTCACATAAAGTCATGACATATAAATCACATACACTTTATGTCCTAAATCTATCTTAAGTTCACCTATTTACCTCTGCCTTCTTCTCTATCTGTCCCTTCCTTTCTATCTTTCCTACCTTTCCATCACCTTAGTATGTGGATTTATCTCACAGCATCTGAGATGCATGATTTGCACTGATTTTTTTTTTTGTACTGTGCTTCTCATATATCACTTCATTCTCTCTAGAACTATAAGGTTTTGTTGAAAAATCTACCGTTGGCCTAATGAGCTTCTCTTTACATGTAATTTGATGCTATTCTCTTGCTATTCTTTGCTGTTTTTAAAATACTTTGTCGACTCTTGACTACAATGTTTGACAAGAATGTGCCTTGGAGATTCTTGCGGTTGAATCTAGTTGAGGATCTTGGAGCTTCTGACATCTGAATGTCTATCTCCCTGGCAAGACTTTGGGAGATTTCACTTATCATTTCATCAAATGAGTTTTCTATAACTTCATTATTTTTAATTCTTTCTTTCTTTTTATCTGACAGAATCATTTCAAAAGACTTTTTTCTAGTTCAGGAATTTGCCGTCCTTTTGATCTAGTCTATTTTTTTAAACTCCAGATTTTAGTTTTTATTTCATTCTTTTTATAGCTCTGTTCAGGATTTCTATTTGGTTCATTTTTATGACATCTGAGTCTCTGCTGAATTTCTCATTCATATCACACATTGTTTTATTCTTTTGTATTGTTTATCTATGTTCTCTTGTGTGTCACTGAGCATTTTTTACATCAGATTTTGAATGCTCTTCTGACATTTCAGATTCCCCTCTGTTGGATTATTTGTTAGAGAATTATTGTGTTTCTTTAGGGCTGTCATGTTTCCTGCATTTTCTTGCTTCTTTTGTCCTTTGGTTGATGCTTATGCAGCTGATTAACAGTTGTCTTTTCCATTTGATGGACTGGCTTTTGTAGTGTTTAGTGTTGGTTGAGTAGAACTCTCTGGCACTCATTCCAGGTGGGCACTGTGGTGTGGTCTCCATATGATTTCCTCTGCTGTAATTAGTTTCAGGGATGCCTGTGAATTCCTCAGTAGCTTAGGTTGTGTTTTTCAGTGGAGTCACTGGTGAGCCTTTGCTGGAATGAATAGTCCAAGAAAGCCAGTCCTCACACCCGGAATGTAGTGGTGGTGGGCTGAGCATGCCACTGTTCGAGCCCTTGTATGGTGTACATAGGCTTTAACACAAGTGGATTAGAAAAGTTCCAACTTCCAGACAACTTGCTTGTGAGCCAACCATGGCAGAGATGGACTGGGAAGGCAGGAAGGTTGTCAGACCACTAGGTGGCATGTATAGAATCAGCAGTGACAATAATAATGGTAAGCCAACCTTCAGGTCCCAAGTCAGGCAGGGGAACAATGACAATTTCATGGTCTCATTTAAATGTGGAATCTTAAAAAGCCAGACTCATAGAACAGAAAGTAAAACAGTGGTTACCAAAAGCTGTGGGAAGAGTGAGGAGTGGGAAAGATAAGATGCTGATAAAGGATATCTAGTTTCAATTAGATGGGAGGAATACATTTTAGTAATTTATTACATAGCATGATGACTATAGTTCATAATAAAATGTATTTCGAAATTGCAAAAAGGATAGGTTTTCAAAATTCTCAAAACAAAGAAAGTGGTCATAGATGTGCTAATTAGCTTGATGTAGTCTTTCTGTACTATATATACACCAAAATATCACATTGTACTCCATAGACATACACAATTAATAGTTCTCCACTAACAACTAAAAACAATTTTCAAAACTCAGTTTCGTGCTTACGTGGTTCATCATTACACTTTTAATAAAAGGGATTAAAATGTCTTATATGAACATTAAATTATTCAGATCTAATGTTATACATTCTGACAGCTCATAAAGTTGATAGCAAGTCATACCTAAGGAGATAGGGCATACATCAATGAATTGAACCTATGGAAGGTAATATTTTAGCTTTGAACATCATGGTTAATTAGCCATATGTACGCAGCTAAAGAATTTCACTGGACGCTTATACAACCAATATATTACTAAGGTCCTTCAACCATTGTACAGGGCTGAGGGCATGGTGAGCAGTAAGAGGTGGCAGTGGGAGTGAGTGCGTCATTCTAGTGGGCAGAATTTTCATGAGTTGTGTTAGGTTCCCCACATAAATTATGTATAATGCTTCCTTTGGCCCTTTCCTTTAATATAAATATGCCTGAAGTAAGTTTGATCTTTTTTCTTTCTGTAACATTTGCAACATTTATAAAAGTAACTTAATCATTGTTTAATGAATTAACAGCCACACAATGTTTTTTGCCTATACAACAAAGATAAATACTGGACTGGAAAAAAATCAATTAAGATTTACTTATTGTCTATTGTCTATTAAGAAGTAATCTTTGGAAACAGGGTGCAGTGTCTCATGTTTATAATCCTAGCACTTTCAAAGTCCTAGGTGGGTGGATTGCTTGAGCTCAGGAGGTTGAGACCAGCATGGGCAAGAGCAAAACTCCATCTTGTCTAAAAAAAAGGAAAGATTGGAAAAATGAGCTGGCTACTGTGCTGTGGAGTGTGGCTATAGCCCCAGTTGCATGGGAGGCAGGAGGATTGCTTCAGCCCAGGAGTTTGAGGCTGCTGTGAGCTATAATACAGCCCAGGAGTTTGAGGCTGGGGCAACCAAGTGAAACTCTGCCTCCCACCCCCCCAAAAGAAGTCGAAACACTTAATATATGGAAAAATTTCAAAGTTAAAAAAAAGAAGTAGTCTTTGGCACAATAAAGATACACTTTGTTTCAAAGGCATCCTATAAGTTTTTGCAAGACCTGTCAAAGGAGAAACGTAATTTTCTGTCCCTAATTTTCAGCCTATGCCCAAGGGTAAAAATATCAGATATTGAAGTTGGTATCAGATTTTCAGTGTGTAATAGCAGTACAATATCCTGGAGCAGTAAATTTATCTGTCTGTAAGGTTTAGAAATTTTATTTAGACACTTGCACAGAGGTCTATAAGGTTCTAGATTTTTGGCTTTGGATTTGAGGTCCAGGAGAATTGATCTATATTGACTTGTTCTAATTTAGTTACTTTGTATTTTTGTTTACTTTGCTTTTTTCCTTCTTATTAAATGGAATCTAATTTAGTTAACTAATGATTCTAATTTAGTTACTTTGTATTTTTCCTTCTTATTAAATGGAACCCTACTTCAAAAAGAGAACTGCGGTTGTAATGATCTCTAGTAATTAATTTGGCTTTCCAAAAATCTGTCTGATATTATCCTATCTCCTTTGCTATGTGACCTGGACTTGGCTAAGTCTTGGGTTTTAGATGAGTGCCTATCATAGCAGTGTATCTAAGATACTTAGATTATCAGTGATGCTGTGGAAATATTGATTAATATGGTAGATTTTTAATAGTGGTCCTAATTACAGATAGGCTTTCCACATTCTTAGAATAAGGCCCTTGAATTTGCTAAGAATGCTATATCTCAAATGAATGTCAAATTAACATAAAATAAATTAGCAATATATGTTATGAAAGTAGGGACTGAAGTACATTTAAAGAATACAATATATTCAGGCAAGTAAATTAATACTTAGTAAATGTAAGAAATTTGTATTTTTTACTTCAGTCTCTTATACCATACCAAAGGATTTAATACATAAAATCTGGAAATATTTTTATCAGATTTCATCTTCTCCCAGAATGTGTTATTCCCCATATTCTCTTGGGCCTCTTACTTTTCAGTTGTCTTCCATCATGAATAGTCTACTATAATGCACCCCCCCCAGGGTCACTTCTACTCCCACCCTTCCTCCACTTTGCTGCTTTGGCTCTCTCCCTTAGTCCTCTTATTTCTAAACCTTATTTCACTTTGTTGTTTGATTTTCACAAGGAAGCGTGAATATGGCGTCTTTCCTGGATGGAAGAGGAAGAAGTTGGGGACCAATCAGAAACTGCACCAACAATTATTACACAATACTTTGCAAAGTGATTTCTTAATCTTTTTTTTTTTGTACTTTGGTAAATACAATGAATATAAAAATTTTAAAGGCTGCTTCTCTATTTTAAGATAAAGTAAGATGTGTGCGTGTGTATATACTTTAGCCTTGGCAACGGCAATTATTATCATTAGTTAAGGGTAAAAGGATCTGTTTATGAAAATATCTTAGGTTTTAGAGACTAAAATATGTGAAAGGAAAATGAGAGATATACTAAAGGAAAAGTGACAACAATAAGAAATGATCTAGTCTTCTAAATATGTGTCTGGAGTGAGGCAGTCAGCCATCAGATGGAAGACCCTAGGTAGATTTGGAATGACTTACCCAGATGGTTACAATGATCTCTGAAAGTGGAAAAATATAAAAGGAATCAATATTGGACTCAACTGGGAATGTCTTACAGATGAGTAGAGCAACTATATAATACGTTTGCACCAAGACGGAAAATTTAAGTGAACATTACAAAACAATTTTCAGATTCTATTCAAGGTGACCCAGTTTGCGCGTGTTGGTGAAGGGGAAGAAGGAAGCCACTTTTCAAGAAATAGTATGCTTGGAAAATGTATGAATTTGCATGTAAAGGAAAATCCTAAAAAGAAATGTATACCAAGGAAGCCAAGGTTAAATTTAGCTTTGAATTAGATATTATATGTATCATAAATTGGGTTTACCTATGTAATTTATTTTCCCAATGGAGACACTTGTGATAGAGAAAAGTGATGGTATTAATAGTTGTGTAGAAATAGTAAATACAAACCAGGACTGACCTTAGAAAAGTGGACATGTGGCCCCTGTATCAAGACAACACTGACTCTTGGACTATATTATCATTCTCAGTGAAGTATCAGTGTGCGCGATTTGTTCAAATAACACATATTTTTCGCAGTCAATAGCTCATCAGCATTATAGCTCCAATGACTTCCACTATGCTGAAAGAAGGGTATTAGGAAGCTGCACTTATGAGAAAATAAGCAGTGAAGGAGAGAGTGGCTATTTGCACAGTTTTTGTACTAAGAATAGGTCTATGAGACAGATCTAAGAGAAAGAAGAAAAAGAACATACCAAATAAAAGTAAAGAGGAAACAATGTTGATGGTAGGATATCCTTGAAGACTCAAAGGTTACTTAACATAGCTAGACGAGGTCAGAACAGTATGGGGAGGCTATAAGACCAAGGCGGTCAGTTACACCAGCCACGAAAATCAATAGGTGATCTGTTTTCTATGGAAATAGTCTGCGACATTCTGAGAACAATAGGGAGAGTAAATAGACACTTTTAAAGAACTAGAAAACCATGCTGTCTGAACACAGAAACTCTAAAATTTTAGACTTAACTTCAGTTTCCTTATAGTCTATAAGCTAAATACATTACAGCAGTACCACAGTAAACACAGAAAGCTGCTGAAAGAGGTATTCCAATTTCAATAAGCCAATTTGGAAGAAATTGTGACTTACTTCTAGGAAATAACTGAGTTTCGGAAATAGAGGAAAAATTGGATAAAAGGTTAAATCATTTCCACACACCTGAAACGTCTATCTAGACTCAAGATTAAAATATCTCTGGGATGCTATTTTTCATGCTTAAGGTGGTCAGCTGATACCCCAGGTGATGATCAATGATTAGATTCCTTGGAATTTCATTATTTTTACAGGTTTGTATTAGTTTCAGTCCTCTTGATATTTATGGCTCGAGGGAATGAGAATTTTCAATCTATAGGAAATAAGTTATAGAAGTGGGACTGCCACTGGTTGAGTTAATTATATTGATACTGGAGAACTAAATTTAAAAAGATGTCATTAAGATATTGCAGGTAGTTTAAGATGCTTAGCAGTCAAGAAATTGGGCAGCACCTGTGGTTCAAAGGAGTAGGGCACCGACCCCATATGCCGGAGGTGGCGGGTTCAAACACAGCCCCGGCCAAAAACTGAAAAAAAAAAGAAAGAAAGAAAGAAAGAAATTATCAGTAGTATCAATCACATGGGACTATGATTATAATATTAGGCAAGATATAAAAAAAATATTGAAATACATGTTTAGATACAATACCTTTGGGCCTCAGACAAATAGACAACAACAACAACAACAACAACAAGAGATTGCTGCTGTAGATTTAGTATTGCCCCCAATTATTCACTACTCATTTCCTGTAAAAGAATTCTATGTCTTCTCCGATTGCCACGTCAATTACTGTGTCTTCATTCCCTATGGAAGAATAACACACTTCTTCAACAAATCAGCATTGCTTTTGGCCTTGCAACTGAATTTGGTCAAGGGGATATAATTATATGTGAATGATGCCATTTAAGTTTCAAGAGCTGTTTTACTTTGCCATCTAAATGATATAATTGCAAAAGAAGCTGTTTCTTTAGCCCAGGTCTAAAAAAGAAGCAGAGCCCCAAGAGTCAAGCCATGAGTTTTGACCTTGCAACATGTGTGAGAAGTGACTATACGTACGTCATTGTAAGGCTCAGTCTAAAGTGCAGTGTAAGCCATTGGAGGCTGGGGGTAACTATTTTTTTTTTTATCAGAAATAAAGCTAATGTAAGTAACCTTCAAAAAGTGTCAGATATGGATAGATTAATTGAGGCTTTAAAAGAATTAAGGTAACATATCTTCTTTATAAATTCTGTTTTGATGGAGGACTGCTAAATAGATGTGTAATACTGCATAAAGGATTATAACGCATATGGTGAACCTAATAAAAATTACCCAGCCGATTAACTCTTAATGTAATACAACTGAAGATGCTCTCAAATGTGAGAGACTAGTCAATGCTCTTAACTGTCTTTTACATCTTATTACTGACAGAAAGATGTCAGTTCAAAGGTGTGTCAGACTGAAAGTAGGCATGCACATTTCCATTAGCAATCATATTACTTATATGTGTAAGAACACTTTCAAGACCACATTCATTAAGCGATGGTTTTGAGGGTCTTTTGCTAGTGCACAATATCTAGAAATTATAGGAAAATTATGAAAAAATAATCAGACATATATTGAAGGAACTAAAAAAAAATAACTGAATCCATCTAGAAGGAGTGCGTATTTCTCACAGGCAGAGTAAGCTGGGCCTTGGTTGTCCAAGGTACTATCTTCAGCTAATTTTCAGTAACAATCAGGCATGGAGAGAGGAACAGTAGCTAATGTAGAAATTAGTGAAGGAGACTATATATAGCTGCACGTTCACTTGGCCTCATTACATCTGATGTAATTTTTAACCTTCATGCAATGTTAACTGCTAATATTATGATCATTGTCATTAAATGCATGAGACAGAAGGCAGACATATAGTATGTGTCTACTGAGGGTTTGGCCATGAGGAAGTGAAATGCAGGGGCTGAAAGAAGAGTTGCTTGTTTTAGGGGCGTGCTATAAATGTTTCATGGTGGTAGTGATGGTGGGTATTGATGGTATCAAAATCCAGAACTAATTTGAGCACTAACTCTATGAATTGCTTAAGCTAGATAAATTTTAAGGGCCCATCCATAATAACTATTGCCTCGTGCATATAGGGGTACGAAATTATTAGATGAGATGATGGTTAGTAAGAGGAGCTGTGCTCACACTACAAAGGTATTTATTTCATACACAGTGCGTCCATAAAGTTCGTGTGCACATTAAAATATTTGTCTATTGCTATTTAAATTGCACACAAACTTTATGGACGCACTGCATAAGTAAAAAAAAACCTAGCCAGTTTTGATAGACTCATCCGTAGATTGATACACAGAAAGAAAAATACAGTCGTGTGTTACTTAGTGATAGGGATAGATTCTTAAAAATGTTTTGTTTTCCTAGAAATGTCATCACCATGAAGACATCATAAATGATATAGCAAACTTAGGCTACAAACCTGCACAGCATTCAGTAACTATTAAATACTGTAGGTTATTATAACACCATGCTAAGGGGATGGCCCCTAAATATAACTAAATATAAAAAGGTAAAGTAAAAATCTAGTTGTATAATCTCATGGGAATCACCGTCCATATGGTGATACTCACGGCTCACCGTAACGTCATTATGCAGAAGCTTATTGTACGCCAATGGGATTTGAAATGCAATGAGAATGCCTGGATTTCAGGAGCTAGTGTCTTTATAATTCCCAGGGAAGTACTGATGGATCCCTGAAACTCACTAAGCCTTGGAAATTATGTCAGGAGGCCAAGTAGCTGTGCTGTGTAATACTTTGGTAACAAAGGAAAATTGTACTCTGATAATTTTAAAAGATTCTGTGACTCTGAGGTCCAAATGCTCCTCTTATTTGGTGAAGTGATAACCAGTTTGTAGCCCCAGAGGAGCTGACAATAGGTGGCATAGACTCATGGTCTAACTTCAAAACCACAGCAAATCACAGTGTGCAGAAGGTACGGGCCATGCTAAGACATGCATGTGCTCACGGGGACGTTTACAGAGCAGCTTTTCAATTGCATTGGAAAGACATCTAATGTGGTTAAGCACAACTCTCACTGACTACTGCAAATTCACTCTGCCTTTTATTAAAAGAAAAACAAAAACAAAACACAAATTTGCTTCTGTCTGAGCAGTCAAGATTAAGTTCCAGTTACTCACAAGTGGAAATTCTTGTGGTCTAAGGACACAGTTTTGAACCCCAAATAGTTTCGTATTAAGGAATGAGTGTCGGGAATGAGATTTGAATATTTGTATTGATGGCCCACAGGACTGGGTCAGGGTGGGTTCACAGCAGCAAAGAATCCTGTGGGCACATATTCTATCTATCCTTTGCAACTCATTGATTTTCAGCAAAATCAAGGAGAGGTGAGGCAAGAAATTGAACTCTAGTAACATATTTATACTACCTCCTTACTAATAAATTGAAATTAATATTTTATTTTCACAATAGCAGTAGTTTCCCCAGAAAAATATAGACTTTCCTCAGCAAGTATCAATCCATTAGGACCACTGAAGAGATTATATTCTATAGACTTTTCTATAAAAGACTCTTCTCTAAGATTACTGACTTAAACAATGGTTTCTCCTTGAGAGTGGAAAATCTAAGGAATCCCATATTGTAGTAACCTGAAAGCAGTGGGGAAATATGAAAGTAAAATCATCTTAAAGGGGTAGGAACATATATTTAGTTATATCCTTGTATTCTTGTGATTTTTATGGGTAGGGTGAAATCTAGAAGCAATTGTACTATTTTTTTTTTTTTTGAGATAGAGCCCCAAACTGGCACCCTTGGTAGAGTTCTGTGACATCACATCTCACAGCAACCTCCAACTCCTGGGCTCAAGCAATTCTCCTGCCTCTGCCTCCCAAGTAGCTAGGACTACAGGCACTTGCCACAATGCCCCACTATTTTTTGGTTGCAGTTGTCATTGTTGTGTGGTGGACCCGGACTGGATTTGAACCTACCAGCTCAAGTGTATGTGGCTGGGGACTTAGCCTTTTGAGCCACAGGCGCCAAGTTTGTACTATTCATTTCATGAGTTGTTTGGAAATCCCCCATTCTCTTCTCCCAACTCACTGCTTTCATTTTATAGATACATAGATAGATCACAAAGGTTCTCATCAAAGTGTACGTATTCTAGTTAGGTAACCCAATTTCTAATGAACTTAAGTGTATGGCTCTTATGCAAGAGTGGGTGTGCCCTGATATGAAAAATAATTTACTTTGTCTAGTTGAAAAAACAGAAATTACAATAAAATTTTAGGAAATGTATATCTTTTTCACAGATCCAAATGGAAAAGACAATTTCCACCCTAAATTATATGTGGCTACATAAAATACACAAGGAAAGTACATATATAAGCTTAGTTAATGCCATCAAAAAAGTTCATTTTTATAGTCCTGAAATTTCCCTCACTGACTTGTTTCCCTGTAAAGGAGCTGTTGAATCCACTGGGTTGCTGATTATTTTTTCAACTCACTCTTTCTTCTCTCTCTGTCTCTATCTCCTCCCTTCCTTCATTTCCTTCCCCACTCCAGTAAATATTTGGTAAATCAAAAATTAATGCAGGGCCAGGCTCAGTGTCCTCTACCTATAAACCTAGCACTCTTGGTGGTCAAGGCTGTTCAAGACCTTGAACTCAGGAGTTCAAGACCAGCCTGAGCAAGAGAGAAACACCAGTTTGTCTCCAAACAAAATAGCTGGCTGGGCCTTGTGGTGGCATCTGTAGTCTTAGCTACTTGGGAGGGTGAGGCAAGAGGATCACTTGAGTCCAAGAGTTTGAGGTTGCTGTGAGCTGCCACAGCACCCTACCAAGTGTAAAAAAAGGAAAGATTCTACAGCAAAGAGAGTTTATAAACAGGATGAGTTAGAATTGGACATCATCCGTCTTTTAGAGGAATAATACAAATATAAAATAAACGCCTGGCTTTATAGGCTGTCCACATGGTACTATTTTTCTCCTCTCCCCTTCCTTTCCCATCTGTCCTGCTTCTTTACATTTTCCACATCAATCCATTTTTCTTCCCTTCTTCTCTTTTGTTTTCTGCTCATGGAGGTTTTGTTTTCATTTAGTTTAAAATAATGAAGAAGGAAGAGTAAGGCCAGAGTTACTGTCTTAACAAGGGGAACCAGGAATCTTGTTTGCACCTATCCACACAATTTGCTGTTGTTAATTGCGTCATGTTAGTGCCTGCATGGAAGGACGTAATGGTGCTAAGTGACCTGAAACTGAACCTCTGAGGTTCTGGAGCCTGTTGGGACGGCCTTTGTCTTTTGATACGTATGTGTCCCTAACCTATTTAAGGAGAGATTTGTACCATTGTGTTGTAAATAAAGCAAATCAAATTCTAATGGGATTTCACTGTGGGAGAGCTTAAGGGAAATAGTTGTTCAGGGACTTTACTTTTAACACCAGGAAATCTTATTAAAATATAAAAGGAATCAGGTCTTTTGTGCTATATATTAACATAAAAATCCTTTGAGCATATTATTCTATTATTGATTATAGGTACCTCTTCTACTGAATGCCCCCTAGTGTAACTGAGTAATGCAAGATCCATATCTTAAGAATACTCAGCCAATTGAATTTCTGAAATTCAGGAAGAATACTAAAACCAGTCAGGGAGTTCTTATTTGTAAAATTGTTTTAGGCATTGCACTTAATAGTAATCAAAAGTCCAGTGTTTAAATCTTTTTTCTCTGTCATGTTTTAAATTTTGTTTATTTGCTCTTTTAATATGAGATTATATTTTGTCCAGAATGGTATTTTCTAAAACTTGAAGAAAAAAAGACTTTAACAAATTTTGCCTAGAATTTATAGGCCTATAAAATTGGGACTCTTAAGGGTGAATAAAACAGACATCATTTTGCACTCTTATGGGAAGACTGGTTATTAAAAATAATATCATAATTGTTGTAAAGGAAAAATGCAGTGTACTATAAATGAAGGGTCTAATTCACTCTAGATAAATGTCTTCAGTATTTCATTGAAAACTTAATTTTTTTTTTCACTGAAATCCAAAAATTAGGTGCTTTCCTATCAAAGTAAGAAGACAAAATGGTTTGGGCTAAGGGAACACAGTGTGTAAAAGGAATAGTACTGCTCTGTAAACTAAAATAAAATCTTAAGGCTCCTTTCTCAACAACTGACTGACTTGACCCCCCTCTTGGCCAAAAGGATCCCTAAAACTGAGCTGCTGGCCAGGAGACAGGAGGTCAGATAGGCTTCACGATGCTTTCCTCTTCTTAGAAACACACTTTGTGACTCACTAACACCCGGAAGACTCTGCAAGACCTACCCTCAGGTCCTTAAGATACAGAACAAACCACTGGAGTCAGTCCTGGTACTATGTTTGCAATTAACAGACCATTTCAAAGTATTTCTTTTCACTGACCCCTGATCTTTTAGACAGAGCCTAACTCTTTCAGCCTATTGTCAGCTAAGAAATCTTTAAATGTATCTATAACATCTAAGCTAGAGCTTCCAGAAGTCCCACCTTTTTGGGCCAAACCAATGTGTGTTCTCCAAGTATTGAATTTGACTTTACCTGTAATTCCTGTCTCCCTAAAATGTATAAAATCCAACTATAATCCCACCACCTGGAGTCCACTGGCTCAAGGCTTCTTGGGTGTGGCTTTAGGTCATGGTCCTCCAATCCGGGTCAGAAAAAACCTCCTTAACTTATTTTACAGAGTCCAGATTCTTTTCTGTTAACAAGTCAGTACAGATAATGAAGGAAAGTCAATGTGTAAAGAAATAATGGGAGAATGTTAGACGGTAGAGCTGGAGTAGAAAACAGAGCATGGTGAACCTTGTACATACCAGAAGTAAGTCATGGAAAACTGGAAAGCCACATTCAGGGGAGAATTATTAAATAATTGATCCAGCAAGAAGGAAGCTGGATCACTAAAGAGGTTGTTGCGCTAAGCATTGAATTGTTGTAAGTAGATGATTGTATTGGGATACTTGGCAGAGAGGATGCATGGAAAGTTTTAGAGTCTTTTAAGAGACAAAATTGATAGAGTATCAGAATTCTCTGATATTAAGGATAAGAAAAGGGAGGGCTTCTTGAAGAATTCTCGTCTTTTCATCTCCTACAACTGGATATTGTGGCTTATTCTTATGGGAGCTTGTGGAGGAAGACATTGAATATTTACTTTTGGACCTGGTGACACACATATTTGTGAATAGGCAGCTGGTTCCATAGGGTCAGATTCCAAAGTGAGGGTTGAAGTATAGACACATATTTACAAATTTAGTGTCAGTGTATAGCTACCTGACAACTGAGGCCCTGGGCGTAGAGTGAGTACTTAACTGAGGTGTTTGGATGAGAAGGAACATATGACTTTGTAGAAAGCAAAGAGAAATATAACACAAATGAGAGACAAAAAATGGATGATCCAAGTGATGGAGAAGAGTGAGGTAGAGGGATGAGAATAATGCCAAAAGAATGTGATATCTGATAAAGACACATGTTATTGTTAATCTTCATATTCTTATTATATTTAGAAGTGGTAATTAATGCTAATGTGAAATACTTCTGAAATATTAGGCAAGATGGACACTGAAAAATATTCATGGGACAGGTAAGCAAAAGCTCTCCAAGGAGTGGGGTCAGTTGACAGCTTGGAATGAGATAAAGTATGAGAGAACTGTAAAGAAAATCTTTGAAGAAGTTGGCTTGTGAAGACAATAATGCAAGGTGGCATCTGGGCAGGAAATTGGCTTTGAAGGAGGATTTTTTTCCCTCATCATTTAAAATTAGCACAATTCCAACCTGTGGCAGTGGCAAGGAACAAATATAGGAAATAGCTAGAAAGCAATATTCAGAAAAGAGTATTGGGATTATTGTGGTTAAGTGTGTAATAAGTAGGCCAAGAACAGGGGAAACCAGCTTAAATGCAATGCCTCTCTGCTCCTGAAAAGAAGCAGCAACACAGGCAGGTGAATAACCTACAGATAAATGTTTAGGACACCACAAGCTCCTTTTAAATGTTCATATGCATTAAGACTTTTAATTATCACCCACACAAGCTAGAAACTATAAATATCTTCCTCTTACAGTTGAGAGATAAATCGCTCAAGGCAATTTCAGGTCTGGGAGAGCCAGAAATCAAACCTAGAAAGCCTGACTCCAAGGTTACGGTGGCTATCCTCTACTCTATATTACCCTTGTGGGCTTTTCTAGTTTATTTTGGGGAACACAACGGGAAGCCTATGTCATGACCTCCATTGTTTTTCATTAAAGATTAACTAAGTCTTCAAAATAATGTACTATGTATATAGGATTATTCCAATATAATAGATAAAGAACAAAGTTTAGAGGAGGTAAAAATGTCCTCAATTTTATATATTATAAATGGCAAGAACCACATTTGAACCAGAAGCTGAGCTTAAAACCATTTACTTTGCCAAGGTGAATGTTTTTCAAATTCTCAAGGTTGAAATCTATCATCCTGCCGATCACAGTTACTCCAGCTATGACGGTGCTACAGTATTTAGAATAAGCAAGCCCTATTTATTCCAAGTCACCATTTTTTTTCATACTGAGAATGAATGGAAAAAGAGTTATGATTTTAATTCAAACCATTGTATTTTTGGTTTAAGAATCTAAGAACTAATTTTTATCATCTTCCAAATTCAAATCACATTATTGGGTTAGACAAATCCAAGGAGAAAGATAAAAATACTTTTTATTAAAATACATATATGATTTTATTTATTTTGATGACTATTCCTAAGTAGTAATTTTGATGTTTAATGCCTTCAATGTAATTACCAACCTTTACATAGCACTATACATCTATTTCTGAATCATTTTCGAGTGAAGTCATTAAGTAACTTCATGTTTTCACTAAAGTGTATCTATTTCAAAGCATTTGACTTCAAAATGTGGATAGCAAATTAGTGGAAACATTTTGTGTGCTTTCCATTTAAGTAGATCAATACTGCAGATTTTGATTTTCAGATTCCCATTGACGTAATGTCAGATATACTACATATTTGTTTACTAAGGTTGCATTAACGAAATATCCTGAAATGGGTGACAAATATCATAAGGTTATTGTCTCATACATCCAGAAATCTGAAGTCAAAGAGTTACCGTGGCTGATGTCTTCTGAGGGTTTTGTGGGAAGGATCTGTTCCACACCTCTCTCCTTGGCTTGCAGATTGAGGGACATTTTCATATTCACCATCAACTCCTACCCATGTACCTGTCTTATTATAAGAATACCAGTCATGCTGGAATATGGCTCCCTCTAAGGACTTCATCTTAACTTAACTAAATACATTTACTAGGGCCCTATTTCCAAGGACTTTACAATATAAAACTTGAGGGTGAAGTGGGGACACAACTCAATCTACAACACCATCCATGAAATATTAAAAAAATTATATCAATGTCATGGAGTCTCTGATTTCTCCTTAATGAGTAAATGTTGTTACAAACAGAATGTGTCTTTTTCCACCTGAAAAACATTGTAAAAAAATTGTAAGACTTTTTTTCCTTCACTCTCCTTTATACCGATCTGGGAACCCATATTTGCACCTGAATATTAGTCAGTATAATTCCCAAAAGATTTTGCTTTTTTATGTTGAGATTGTGGATATTGATTGAGGGGAAGGAGGAGATTGTGGGTTATTGTGGTAATTGAATAAATGACTTTCAAATCCCCCAGATATCATTTCCAAGTGTCACCATGACCTTCAAAGAATAGCATGTAGGTTAGTTTGCTTGCTTTTTTGTTTGTTTGTTTTAACCCCACTCTCTGACTTAGATGTTACCGAATATGACATAGGAAGTACAAGACAAGCAATAATCCTAGGGATAGAAGAAATTTTTCTTCATGCAGTTCAAGTTATACTTATTTCTGGTGATTCTACCATATTGAATTTATCGTCCAAGCAGTACAAGCTTTTATTTCTGTGGAAATCTATCATTTAGGGTAGAAATTAAAGATATAAAGTGGCCAAGTGAAAGCAATAAGAAGCCGCCAGGGTTCTGGGCTGTGAAGCAGGCTTTAGGTTTTCTTTCTCCTTTTGTTCTGATTCGCTGAGAACGGCAGCTTTACACAGGATGAGTGATGGCAAAGTCTCCTCTCTCCTTCCTCTCCGTTTATGACTCAGTTTATGGCTTTTTCCCCAGGCTTTTCAGAGTAGTACATTGTCTTCATCCTAACTTTGATTCAATGCATCTAAAATTAAGCACAGGCCCTATGCCTGGATCTTATGTAATCTCAGAACTAAAAGTTTGCATAACATAAACACAGATTGATCTGGATTTATGTTCTCATACTACGGTCTCTGGGAGAGATGAGATTGAAGCGTCACAAATTTACTAGCTATATTACTGTGGGCAAATTACATAAACTCTCCTGCCTTCAATTATCTCATCTGCAACATGAGGATAATGACAACTACCTCCTAAGTTTGCTCAGGGGTTAAGAGATGTCACTCGTCCAATGCACTGAATATTGCTTGCCTCCAGTAAAGGGCTGAGAAAGTCATCACAATTGCTGAGTACAACAAAGTCTGACAAATTGTTTTTTGTTTTTTGTTTTTTTTCATCTTTCTGATACAAACTGGCTAAGGACAGTACCTTTGGCAATGATCTATTTTATATCATCTCCAGACATACAAATTAGCCTTAAAAATTTTATCTTCATTCTGCCAGCCTGATTTTAACTATTTTCCTTAACACTTTTGAGACTTCAAGTAAACAGTTATCTCTCTGAGCTTCAGTTTATCCATCTAAAAAATGGTGACAATAATCATGCCTAACAAGATAAGTACCATTGATTTTGAAAGTAAATTATAAATTTCGAAGTATGACATAATTGTTTCATCTTATGATGCTCAGTTTTGGCAAAATATTGCCAGTAAAATATGTTATGAAGGCAAATGTAGTTTAAGAAGATGCAACCGGACTTATCAGAAAATACTGAGAAACATGTAATTATCTAATTAGCGTCAAAGATAAATAAATAGATCTGTAGCCTCCACCCACCAATTATTGAGATAGTCATTTGGTATTATTCTAGTAGACTTGAATGAATACCATCTCTCTCTCTCTCTTTATATATATATATATATATATATGCATATATATACATATATACACATATATACATATATATATAATTATGAACAGTGAAAGGTTAATTCCTCCAAAAAGGCATTATTAATTCATCATACTATTTTTAAAGATGAATAAATGAGTACTTGAAAAGAGGGACATGTATTAGAGCCTCACTCAACTTTGCATATCAGTCTTGAATGTCCCAAGTCACAGATGTATGTTAATCTGTTTTATGTATAATAATTGATATGTATGTATTATATTTTGATGATTTCTACATAATTATTTGTTTTACATATAAAGTAATTTTATACAATATTAGATATGTATATATATCTTAGGTCACAGATGTATATATGAGTTTCATATCTTGGTTTTCACTATTTAGAAGAACATTACATCATTTTTTATTGTAGACTGAGACCTTGGGAATGATATCTTCTTTTCTAAAAACTGATAAGTCAAATTAGGTTAATGAATAGATGTACTAATCAATATTATATCTTCATATATATTTTAAGTTGTAGTTTGCAAACTATATCAACAGCTTCAAAATATCATTTCCAAGAGACATGTTTACTGTGTAATCCATGAAGATGAGATGATTGATGCAGGAATTTAATATGGAAATACCTCGTAAACATTTGTGAAAAATAATTATATATTTATGATCATGTCATCAACTTGTATAATGTTCTTTATTAAACAAAAGTTGAATTTTCTGAGTTTCAAAATGGAGGGTTACAAGCTGGAATCAAAAGTAATTTATTTCTGATATATACTATACAGAAACAAAGACATTTCAGGGAATAAACACCAGCTCAAGGTAAGAGTGTCCAGGTAAACGAGATATCGAATAAAGAACAGAAATGTAGTGTGAGATGACTTATAAAATTAGGTTACTTCATTTGTTAATTGCTTTTCATTTTGAAAGGTCTTTTGAGAGAGTTTAATATAATAGATATTTTGAGAAAAACTGCCTTTCTTTTCCCATTCTCATATTTGATCATTAACATTTCTAGTATCAAGGGAAATTTACTATATCACACTTTGAATCAGCCAAATTATGTGAATTATTTATCTTTAATAAAGAGCTCACATGTTGCTTTTTATAACTGTCAAGTTAAATAATTGCAAAAAAATGGTTAGGCATATATATTATACACTGTTTACTTTCTGTAATTTTTCAATGATTTGGGTGGGATTTTGAGTATAATAAATTAGCAAAAAGTAGAATAAATTATTTTGGAATTTACCATGACAGCTTTAACTGATATGTTGAGAGTATTGACCTTCTTCTAAAATTGTTAAACACAAGTCACAACCATAAAAAAGAAAATGCAGATGCTTACATTAATATCTCCAAGAAACATAATCATCTCAAACAGTATTTAATGTTAACTACAAAATGCCTATCAGGAAATTCTATATTGTAATAAAAGCATTTTATGATGAAATAAATATAAAATTGAAAATAACCAAATGCCTATATAGCTTTAAGATTACTAGAAATACAAAGTATGCATTTAGTAACATACTTGCTTTTGATAGTTCATCACCTCTAGAACTGAACCACCGTGACAGTAGAGTATGTGCTTTATCATTTGTTGTGATTCAAGCCCAGAGATTAGGACCTCTGAAGTCAATCATCAATAAATAGCAATTGAGATATGAATAGATAAGCCGCATTCTGATTATTTCAAACTTGAACAATAATTAAAAGAATATATAATTGGAAAAAGTCACTATTAAGAAAAGTATTGCTAGCATTGATTAAAATTTAAATAAACCTGTTTTTATTTAGGAATATGCACAATATTTTATAATATACTATTTTAAAATTTTTGCCTTACATTTCAATACATAATAACTTGAAACCAAAACCAAGATATATTATTGACCTTAGACATGGTTCATCATTTGACATATTTCTATATTGGTTCTTGTTACTTCTCCAATTGCAGAAATAGACGGTAGCATTGATAGTTTTGCTGTGAAGCTGACTTCTCTACTTATTTGTGTCTTTTGGCGACAGGTATTTTGTACTCTCTAAATGGGAATGAATCTGAAGTTAGTGAGTTTTTTGAGCTGGAATTATCCAAACAAAACAGATAGATAATTATGACTTGGAGATGCTTTAGTGAGGACCCATATATCAACTATGAAGTGGTACAGAACAGTGGCTTTGAATTTCTATTCTGTATATATCTAGGCATTTCTTTCCTAGTTCCAGGGGTCCCATTTAGGAATGAAGAAAAAGGCAAGCAGTTGGGGGTCTAGGGAATACAATTATCACTTAAGCAGGTCAGATTGTCTTTAAACTACTTTATATGTTGGGAGTGCACAAAGGACTTCTCCTGAAGAGTTTGTGGTTCTTCAAGCTCAATAGCCACTGCATTAAAGACCCTGTGAGGTCTTTTTTAAATTTTAAGGTCCCATAATTACATAAATGCACAAAATAAAAATATATCTTTGGTACATACATAATCTCTCATGTTTTTCCTCTTTTAAGTATATTCCCCTTTCAGCAGGAGGATTATGTTATATTAACCCCATCTTTTGAATCATTGGTTGACGGAGAGTGAATAAAAGTCAAATATGTTTGTTTCACAAGGCAAGTGCAATTTAAGAAATAACAGAATTTGTTGTACTCTGTCCCCGGCCTCTACCAGCCTGGAAGCACCTGTTAAGACTGGTCTCTACTAGCCTAGGAGCCTGAATCTGACTATGCTGAGCCCAGCTCTTGCTGACGAATCTGGACGCAAAGCGCGGGTAAGGCTGCAGGTCCCAGGAAACTGCAGCTTGTGGTGGATGTATGGGGTACGCAAGAGAGGAGAAAAGTGTCAAAGGTGCTTAAAAGCACTGCATCAAACCATTCATTCAGTGGCTACCAGAAGTCTTTTATACCTATACTGGTTAGGTGGAGATAAAAGTCCAAACCACAAGCACACTTTGTTGGCAAATCATGAAAGTCCCACAACCCACTTAAGTTTGAGCTTTTTGAAATACAATTTCTGTCTTCACTATTATATGAAAAGTTGCTTTATTAAGGACAATCGGCAATAATCGATCTGTTAAATACTTAAACTTTGCTCAGTCCATTTCCTCTATAATTCCGCTGTTTGTGTATGCCAATCCTTCTCCGTCAAACAATCTCCTCTATAACGTGAAGTTTTCCACATAATCCCCGTGCTCTGCTTTTTGTCTGGGTTCCTTTACCTTTCTGACTGAATGGAGAAGCTTCCCACATATTATTTAAGTTAAAATCCTCTTCATTATCTTAAATTATTCACCTACCACTACAAGATTTTTATTACAGTAACTCATTAAATTATCCTTGAATCCTTATTTCCAGCCATGGCCTAACTCCGCTTACATTTTTTCCTTTATGTTCTACTACCTCTGTTATATTTGTATTTCTCATATGAGATGTTTAATACTCATGTTCTCATTTTTATTAATTTTAGAATTTGTTTCTTGTAAAGAAAAACATTTCTCATAAATTACCACTGTTGGGTGGCGCCTGTGGCTCATCGAGTAGGGCGCCGCCCCGTATACCAAAGGGGGCAGGTTCAAACCCAGCCTCGGGGAACTGCAAAACAGAAAAATAGCCGGGTGTTGTGGCTGGCGCCTGTAGTCCCAGCTACTTGGGAGGCTGAGACAAGAGACTCGCCTAAGCCCAGGAGTTGGAGGTTGCTGTGAGCAGTGTGACGCCACGGCACTCTACCAAGGGCGATAAAGTGAAACTCTGTCTCTCCAAAATAAATAAATAAATAAATAACCACTGTTAAATTGTTTAATGCATATCCTCTATAGCTAAGGACATGTTCCCACATAATCCCAACACAGCAGTCTAAATCCCCTGTGGCTCAGTGAGTAGGGCGCAGGCCCCATATACCAAGGGTGGGGGTTTGAAATCTGGCCCATGCCAAACTGCATCAAAAAATAGCCAGGCGTTGTTGTGGGCGCCTGTAGTCCCAGCTACTCGGGAGGCTGAGGCAAGAGAATCACTTAAGCCCAAGAGCTGGAGGTTGCTGTGAGCTGTGACGGCACAGCACTCTACCGAGTGTGACAAAGTGAGACTCTGTCTCTACAAAAAAGAAAGAAAGAAAGAAAGAAAGAGAGAGAGAGAGAGAAGAGAGAAGAGAGAAAGAGAGAAAGAGAGAAAGAGAGAAAGAGAGAAAGAGAGAAAGAGAGAAAGAGAGAAAGAGAGAAAGAGAGAAAGAAAGAAAGAAAGAAAGAAAGAAAGAAAGAAAGAAAGAAAGAAAGAAAGAAAGAAAGAAAGAAAGAA